>RJVU01063374.1:2793628-2811145 GCA_003731715.1 Anabarilius grahami | reverse complement strand
ATGTTTGCGCACACTTTGTTCTGCTGATGCTCAGCTGATTTTGATTTTGTCTTTCATGGAGTTTCTTTTTAGGTCTCTGACCTCGAGCTCTAAATTTCCACACACACCCAAAAGGCCAAAGGTCAAAGGGCAATTATCATATTAGTCTTCTTCAGTAACATGTTTCTTTGTGCCTGACACACACAGACACACTCGTATCTGTTAGAAACACAACTTCCCTCCAAACATTTCAACACAAATTAAACCTCTTTGTTTTAGTTCAGGTGCTTTAATTACACCTGAAAAACTTACTGTGTGTGTGTGTGTGTGTGTGTGTGTGTCTGTGTGTGTGTGTCTGTGTGTGTGTGTCTGTGTGTGTGTGTGTCTGTGTGTGTGTGTGTGTCTGTGTGTGTGTGTGTGTGTGTTGCTCTGTCAGCATTCCATACAGGAGACAGGAAGTGTTTTCCCAGAATCCCCTGCTCTGCTGAAAAGTCCAGCTCAAACCAGCTTAAGGTGGAGCTGGTGTTTGGAAGATAGTAGCTGGTTTCTAAAAGGTGAAACAGCTGGTAGAACATCTTGGTTTAAAACCTTACATTCACCATTTTTTTTTTAATCAAAAATACAGTAATCTGAAATATTATTACAATTTAAAATAAGTGTTTTCTTTGTGAATATAAATTAAAATGTATTTTATTCCTGTGATCAAAGCTGAATTTTCAGCATCATTACTCCAGTGTCACATGATCCTTTAGAAATCATTCTAATATGATGATATGCAGCTCAAGAAACATTAATGATTATTATCAATGTTCATATTTTTGTGGAAACTGATACATTTTATATTTCAGGATTCTTTGATGAATAGAAAGTTCTTTAAATTGGAAATTTTGTAATATAATAAATGTCACTCATTATCTAAATGAGAACATATCATACACTCGTATTGTTGATATACATTTAAAAAAATACACAAACACATTCCTAGGAGTTTCTAGAGCGCTACATCACCCTCATTCACACACTGATGGGAAAACACGAGACGGAGATGGACACACGCGTGTCCTTGACCTGACACACAGCCTCGCCCTCAACAGATACACAGCAATAATTCTTTTAGCATGTAGTGTATTAGTCTAGGCCGTTCATTACGGTGAAGAGAGAAACAGGCAGAAAGCTGAGAGACTTTAATAGTGTTTTTGTTGCTATATAAAGCGTTCACAAGGTCACATGACCCACATCAAGATCGACATGAACTAAGAAAATCTTCAAAAGCATGAAAGGAAAATGACTTAAAAGGCGAGGACCTAAATACAGACACAATAAAACCAAACAAACATGCAGCAACAACAAAGTCCCAGAGAACTGAAAAGCTATGATTATCGTGTGTATTTGCGTGCAGCTATGCGTTTGAAACGACGCTAAATACAGCCGGACGGACGAGACTCGTGACCCCAACCCGACCGACCTCGAGGAACAGTGTTTTTAACCAAAACACAAGAACAACATTTAAAGTAACAACTTCAGACAGAGAGAGAGAAACACAATAAAACAGACTTCTGACCGAATGTTTTCCAATCTATTCTATTGTATATTAAATCAGCATAAATAAATGTACATTATATATGTTTAGTAATGAATGAATTAATGAACTATGAGTTAAAATGAAAATTTACCACACACAATAAGTAATATCATAAACAGCATGAATTATGAATACAAATTAGATGCATTTAGTACACACATTATGTAACACTATGTAAAACCACAGAATAAGAGTAAACTTAATGTTCATTTATGACATAGAATGTTTATTCTATTCTATTTTACTGTTATATCAGTATATACATAATGTTTATAAATTAATATCAATAAATTAAGTATATTTATTTATACTGATTTAACAATATACAATACAACAGAAAAAAAAAACCATTTAAAAATACTCTTATTCTGTTGTTTTTCATATTACATATTACCATTTGGGTTTAGTAAATGCATTTTTAATTAATTGTATAATTTTTTTTTTTTATTTAATTCATTATAATTCACTAATATATGCATTTATAAACATTATAATAAATAAAAAAATAAAAAACAATTAATTAAAAATGAATTTACTACACACAAAACTAAGAAACTAAGTCTCAGCTTTCATATCATGTCAATTATATCGACATAATTTGTGGGAATGCTCCGATCGATCGGCCACAGGTCAGTATCGGCCGATAATCACGTTCTACGACTCGACTGGTCGATCTCACAAACTGATCACAGTTTGATGACGTAAAATCCCCAAAAGTCGCCGCCAACGCGCATGTAAACAGTAAACAGATTAGGCTTTTGTATAACTTTGTGAAACATTAGTAAACCATATTAAAATTACACATCTTTATTCAGAGCAGAGCAAACACAACATAACATGATGTGTAGATCTTGAGAAAATCTTCATGGAGTGACATTGACATGCTGCTTCGCTTAAGCAATAGGACTTCCGGGATCAGATAGCATTGCGATCATGACGCAGTGTTTTCAAACCTCATTTGAAAGTTCAACCAATTGAAAATGTGTATCGTGGTGTGGTGGGTAGGGATGATGTGTCGAGTCCAATCGGACACTGTTTTACAGCTGGAGCATGTTTGGATTGGTTTGATCGCTCAGATTGACAGGTCTTGATTTACCGTGCGCCATAGAATAAGAGCCACAATGGAAGATCATCACTCATCAACCAGGATCTTGTTACTTATTCTGTGCAATTATAAATATTTTTATGTTTTATTCTGACGCCTACACATGTGCGTAGTTCTTACGTTCAGTAAAACACTCATCTCATTGTTTGGAGAGGTTATTGGACTTTTGATAAAAGGCCACCATGGCTCCAAATGCCATAACCTTTGATTGCTTTGAGATATCAACACAAATTTGGCCCAGATGCAGTTGACATGATTGTGAACAAGCCCAAACTTGATTTTATGACCTGTCATATATACTTTCTAATAGTCATCATGTCAACCATGAATAATAGCAAAATAAATCAATAAATTGCATCACTCTTCTGGGGTTTACTAAGCAGCACCTCTAAACATGATCAAAATCTCTTTTCTTGAAAATTTGAAAGGTTTTCTATCAAATGAGACCATGTATGTGATGATGATACCTTGTTTTTTTGTAGAGTTATAAGCCATTACTTTTCAGTATGCCACTTGAAATCACGTAAAATCATTAAAAACGCCTTCAGGGTGTAAGTGACAGTCAACAGAGAGCTTACACTTTTAATTATATATCACTTATATATGAAGCTTGAATCATCAGTATCGGCCGATCATGATGACAAGAAATCAGTAGTCGTATCACACTAACTTCATTATACAACATTAAAAAGCTATCTTTGTGGGCAAATATGTTGCAAACATGCCGCCTTTGGTGGATCGGAAATCCAAGGGAAATCGGATTATGTGTGTTTAGACGTAGGTCAGATGTTCAGATATCGGATATGCATCTTAAAAACACATTCGGAAGTGGCTCAGAATAGATGCGAAAAAAATCGGCACTCGTGTGGATTTTTTTCCGTTTACACATGCAAAAAAAAAATCAGATTTGTGTCAGATGAGAGTAAAAAAAACAAAACAGATTTTTTGTGCCCTTGTAAACGCAGTGTAATATTATAGTAATGTACCAAATAAGAGGGTTCTCTGTTTAGTTTAAAGCTTTAGTTGGGAAAGATTTTTTTTTTTCTTAAGAAAATCAAACTATCGATATCGTTATCAGTATCGGCAGATATCATTCTAAATTATCGGTATCGATAATTCATTATCGGTGGGTATATATATCATATTTTATGTAATATAACAAACAACAGAATAAGAGAGAATGTTTTGTTTATTCTATTCCTTTTTATTTTGTTGTTTATGGTTGTTATTCTTTAGAAGCAGAGTCAATTAAATTGGTAATATTGTATTTAAAACAATCACGGCAACAAGTGCCAAGAACTCAGTTTGAGAATGAATGTCTTCCTGCACGGACACACACTCAAAGAGTCAAATTCTGCCCTTAATAAGTCAGCGAGTTCAACCTCAATTCATCACAAAGAGCAAACGGTCTGAAGTCAGCTTAACCTGATGCACCTCCTCAACGGGTCACCGAACACATACGTGTGTGTGTTTGTGTCTGTAGGGACAGCTTATTACTAAACACATCCCAGGAAATTCAGATACATTCCATCGAGCGGCACATTTGGGTATGAACAAACACACGGAGTTTGAGCTGTTAGAGCTGAACTCGCTCAAAGGTGTACATAAAAACCAGGGTGAGGAAGAAAAGATGAATAAGAATCAGTGAAAAAAAGAGAAACAAATACAGATGGACACATGTAGAGAGACAGAAAGGCAGTAGAGCGAGAGAGAGATGTTTGGCTGGGTAACAGTAGGTTTATTCATCCTGCAGTGTGAGAAGAATTTCAATTTTTCAGTGAGTGGGAGACACGAACAAAGAGAGAGAGAGACGAACGACAGGAAGAGCGACAGCATAGGAAAGACATGTCGGAACGGCCTCCTAAAATACAAAGACAAAAAGAGATTCCTCTGTTGTGTAATTCCTCACATTGCCACAGGGCGCGCTGTAGAGCGTCGTCTGAGCACCAAATTTACAGATCAAACAAACAAATAAAACTGAACACGACAAACATCTTTCCTGCAAAAATATCTGGGTTTGGATGACAGTTTTATTCACTTATGAAGAGCGGGTTATTACGTTTACCAACAACTATGGTAAAATGGATCTTATATTGTCCGAAAGTGTGGACGCTAATATAGTTATCTTGTTGTGAACAGGCCTTAAGTCAGTGCTGATGGAGAGAGAAATGGACGTAATTTGAACTTTGACAGTGTCACAATTATCCTAACAGTGTGAAAGCAACAGCTGCATCTGTCCATCCATCTCTCTTTCAGTCGCTGCATCCGTCTCGTAAAGCGAGTTTGTGTGAGAGTAAGAGAGAGAGAGGAGATGGAGGTGTTTGTGGTCCATCTCTGTGGGCGACCGAACACAAAGTGAGCTGTTCCTTCTGCACGTGCTCAGATGCATTACTGTGACACCATTCAGTGCCACCACACACACACACACACACACAGAGGGAGTCTGTCCTAAAGTGTGTGTGTTGTCCTGTGGTGAATGGCACAGTACATCATGTCCAGGGTGAGTATTACAGCTGTGACAATACTGCAACAATGTGTGTGAGAGAGAGAACAGAGAAACAAAAGAAACCGGGAAAAAGAAGGAATCGTTCAATGACATGAAGAAACGTGATATCTGATTAAATTAATAGGACATCTTAATGGGGGACCTATTATGCACTTTTACAAGGTCTTGATGTTGTTTTCATGTTTGAATGTTCATTATTTTCCTCATATTCTCCATTGTTGCAGCTCCTCTCTTCTCAGTCTGTCAGTAACGCTCTGTTTAGTTACTGTCTCTATGAAGCCCCTCCTTCTGAAAAGCACAATGTGCTCTGATTGGTCGGCTGGAGCAGTGTGTTGTGATTGCTCAAGCGCTTCGAGTGTGTTTGGGAAATGTCCCGTCCCTTACCATAACCGCCAGTTTCAACACACTACTAACTAACTCAACCCTTTTATTCTGCGTATGAATTATTTAAATGAGGAATATTGTGAAGAAAACTCAAGACTACAATGGAGGCATTTCAGGGAGTTCAGAAATAGTGACACTGATATAGAAAAACATGCCTCTGCCAACATTTTTGCAAAACTCCTATACATACAATTCACTGCCATTTCCAGCTGAAATGAACACTAGTGCCAGTAAAACATCAACCACTTTTATTCATTTTCACACAAATAAATTAATATTATGGGGCAGATTGTTGATTAATAAAGACTTATTTTTGCACAGCTCCTTGCACAATAAAATTATGATATAAACTTTATGATATAAAGTCAGAATTATGAGATATAAACTCGGAATTGCGAAAAAAAGTCAGAATTATGAGATATAAACTCGGAATTGCAAAAAAAAGTCAGAATTATGAGATATAAACTCGGAATTGCAAAAAAAAGTCAGAATTATGAGATATAAACTCGGAATTGCAAAAAAAAGTCAGAATTATGAGATATAAACTCGGAATTGCAAAAAAAAGTCAGAATTATGAGATATAAACTCGGAATTGCAAAAACAAGTCAGAATTATGAGATATAAACTCGCAATTGCAAAAAAAAGAGTGAGAATTATGAGATATAAACTCGGAATTGCAAAAAAAAAGAGTGAGAATTATGAGATATAAACTCGGAATTGCAAAAACAAGTCAGAATTATGAGATATAAACTCGGAATTGCAAAAAAAGTCAGAATTATGAGATATAAACATGGAATTGCAAAAAAAGTCAGAATTATGAGATATAAACTCAGAATTGCAAAAAAAGTCAGAATTATGAGATATAAACTCAGAATTGCAAAAAAAAGTCAGAATTATGAGATATAAACTCGGAATTGCAAAAACAGTCAGAATTATGAGATATAAACTCGGAATTGCAAAAACAAGTCAGAATTATGAGATATAAACTCGGAATTGCAAAAACAAGTCAGAATTCTGAGATATAAACTCGGAATTGCAAAAACAAGTCAGAATTATGAGATATAAACTCGGAATTGCAAAAAAAGTCAGTATAAACACAGAATTGCAAAAACAAGTCAGAATTATGAGATATAAACTCGGAATTGCAAAAACAAGTCAGAATTCTGAGATATAAACTCGGAATTGCAAAAAAAGTCAGAATTATGAGATATAAACTCGGAATTGCAAAAACAAGTCAGAATTATGAGATATAAACTCGGAATTGCAAAAAAAAGAGTCAGACTTCTGAGATATAAACTCGGAATTGCAAAAACAAGTCAGAATTATGAGATATAAACTCGGAATTGCAAAAAAAAGAGTCAGAATTATGAGATATAAAAAGTAAAAATTGCAAGTTTATTTCTTGCGCCCCTGACTTTTTTGGAATTATGAGGTAAAAACTCACAATTACCTTTTTAAATTTTTTATTCATTGGCAGAAACAAGCTTCCATACAATACAAATAGTTTTTGTTATGCCAATAAAGCAAATTAAACTGACAGAGGTGTACCGTGTGATGTGTCAGCCATCAATTTCTGTAATGGACTTTTAATGGGCGAAAAAAAAAATGACAACAACATTTCATTTTCAGAAAGTGATTGAAAAAAAAAAAATGGAAAAGCTGGAACCATGTGACACACACACACACACACACACACTTTTGTCCATTAAGTTATTAGAAGCATCTTCTCTTAATCTGAACTTAAAATGGCAAGCTGGAAAAGAACAGATATAAACGACAGAAAGATGGAAAATATCAGAGATAAGAAGTTCATGTGAACACTGGTAAAGAATGAACAAAGGGAAAAAATATTGTTATGCAATACACACACACACAATTGACTTCTTTCTGACATTTAGGGAATTAACAGGAATTAAGTTTGTTTCTTCACACGTGATGAGATAATTCTCCATTTACACTGAAACACAATTTAGACTGTGTGTGTGAGAGAGAGAGAGAACACATAAATCTCAGGATTTGGTTTCATATTCATGTCTTAATAAAAGCTTGAGGAACAAGAACATACTCTGAAGCCAAAACAATACAAAAAGAACAAAAAAACACAATTACACAACAATAACACTAAAGCCTCCGTACATAATCAGGCAGAAACTCCTTCTGGGTCAGCATGAGAGGTTTGAACACGAACACACACACAAAATGCAAATCATTCAAAAACTTTGAATTTTTCAGAAAGATTAAAGTTAATATGAATGCAAATATTACTCATATTTTTTAAATTAAAGTTAAAAATTTGAAGTTAATTTAAAGAAACTGTACGGTAACATTAACGGTAACATGAAAAAGTATCAAAATATGGTATAAAAAAATAATAATAATTCTAACTTAAAAAGAAAATTGATACTTTTACTGTTACTTCAAGAATGCAACAAAATATGACCTGTGAGCTAATAAAGGTTGTTCTGGGCGGAGCTATGGGATGAAAAGATCCAATCAGCTTGCCTGGAGCAAATAGAACAGATTGTACTGACGAGACGACGGCGAGAGACAGATGTCAGAGTCAACATCTGTAGCGCTTCACAACAAACACACACTTACATGAGAGAAATATCTGTCTGAAACTACTCTGAAAAGTGTTATTTGATCAATTCTGACATTTATTATTCTACACAACAACAAGTTAAGTACTGGTTTTGTCTTATTGCAAGACTGCAATTCTATCTAATCCAGGCAAATCCAAAACACTGATAAAATCTGTTCTTTCTAAAGACACGGGCGCTAGCTTTTGTGTCCGAGTATTAACTGTGTGTGTGTGTGTCTCACAATGGATTATGTAGGAATGCAGACAGAGTTTTTCAGGGGTTATCAAGCATTCTTATCCCTGTGAAATGTACGCTGATCTCCTGAACACTTTCACTGAACCAACGCCTCCTCTTCTCAGAACTCAGGTACTTCAGTGACGCAACGGGTCTGTGTGTGTTCATCAACACAGGTGAGAGTTTGTACGAACAGTCCAAGACGTCTTAAACCACACAAGGTGCTCTTTTGTAAGAGCTAACAAGCAGTCGGGGAGCAACTAACTACATGTAGCGAGGACACAAAATGTAACTACATCTGTCAGTATTATAACAATGCAGCTTTTCCAAAAACAAGCAGCGGTAGTGCAAAAAAAACCTGTTTTTTTTTTTTTTGTCACATTGTATTGCACTAACAAGCAGAGACAATAACACATGCATATTAAAAAGATCAAAATATGAATTGCAGTGAACATGATTGGAATGTTGTCTTTTCTGTAGCAACAAAATAAATAATCAGATAAATACTAAATATATTTTTTGACTGTTATATAAATTATAACTAACACATATTTTGTTTTATTAGTTGTATTTAGGATAAATGTATCTTTTCAAGTTTAATAGCGTCACCCTAATTGACACCCTTATAGGATTTTGTTTTACAAAATATAAATTATATTGCCTGAGAGTTATAAAAAACAAACAGTACAATAAAAGCTAACAGTTACTCTTTATTTTAAGGTATTTTTTTTACAGTGTAATTATATATTTAAGTACTGAGTAATATTAATTAACTACATGTACTTAGGGTTAACACTGGGTTTGGTTTAGAGTTAGTTGCATGTAATTATGCATAATGTTTAGTTATTAATATGGTAACTACATGTAACGTGTAACAAGGACACTGTAAAATTAATTGTTACCAAGGTAACACTTTAAAATAAAGTTCCATTAGTCAACATTAGTTAACCCTCTGTTGCTGTTCGGTCATTTTTGACCAAAAACATTTTACGTTTTATTATTATTATTTTTAAATTTTTTTTACTTAATATTAATATTTAATATTATGAAACTTGGTAAAGGTTTTAGTACTTGCTGTGTGAACACACGCCCAAAAAAGATTATGGACATGATTCGAAAAAATCTTACTGAAAGCTCATTTTTTTGAGATATCAACCTCAAATTTGGAACACAACTTGTTTAGATTCATGGCTTTGATTTTTTTCACTGTTTTAGAGTAAAATGTGTTTTGGAAAATATACATTTCATATAAAAATTTAAAATTTTATTTTTGTGCATTTTTCATAATAAATGTACAATTTTATAACTTTTTCACTTCAGCAATAATCTGCCAAGTGTTGTCTTTAAGAAGAGTCCAAACTTCAGTCTGTGATCCAAAACATTCAAGATTTACAAGTTGGAAATTTCATTTTCAGGTTTGTATGCTCAAAAAATGAGTAAATGTATTACAACTACTGCATAAATATAATTTAGTACAATAAAATCCCCTAAAAATACAAAATACTGAATAAAAAACATCAAACTAAAATATAGCACGATCATTTCATTAAAGCTAAAATAAAAAAAAATCCAACATACCAACAGCACCAGAGGGTTAACATGAACTAACAATCAATACTTCTACAGCATTTATTAATCTTAATTAATATTAATCTCAACATTTACTATACATTTTTATATAATATTGTATCTGTTAACATTAGTTATTGCACTAACGTAAATTTTTATTAACTAAAATTAATAAATGCTGTGAAAATACTAGGGATGCACGATATATCGGCCACCATATCGGTATCGACCGATATATGTTCATTTTTAATGTTATCGTTATCGGCCTGACAAGAAAACTTGGCAGATTTCTTATTTTCTTGTCGGGCTGATAATGATAACATTAAAAATTAACATATATCGGTCACCATATCGGTATCGACCGATATATGTTCATTTGTAACGTTAACATTATCGGCCCGTTAAGAAAATGTGGCCGATATATTAAAGCCGATAAATAATGGATTATTTCCATCAGCTGAGACACTTCAGATGCACACTGTTCGTTATGATGGTTTTCAGTAGCTTGAAATATGATTGAAATCACTTCAAAAAGGGAAATACAGTTAAGTGAAACTTGTGCATCACAAGCCTGTCATACAGGCTACATAAAATTATGATGAGAACATTATAATTGCGTGATTGGCGTGTGGATTTTAATGGTGAGACTTTTGTTTTTGTAATCAGGCTTTTAAAAATTATATAAAAATTTAGATTTAGATTTATCGACCAATATATCAGTTATCGGTAGCAAAAATGTTCATATCGTGCATCCCTAGAAAATACATTGCTCATTGTTATTTAACACATTAACTAATGCTGACAAATCGTAAAGTGTTAATATAATAATATATTTTTATATGTTATTAGTTGATAATACACATCACAAAAGCTTATCAGATTAACCACTGGAACCGGTTCATGATCACAGCGCACTCCCTTCGGTTCACAGATGAAGCGATCAGGGTTTGGTGTTGGGACGCACACTAGTGTTTTCAGCAAACAAAGACATTGTTTCTGTTGTGGAAAGTCTTTGGCTACATTTAACAACTCAACATGCAGCAATAGACACATTTACAATGAATACAATGAGACCTTTCCTCCAAACACGGAGCTGTTTACATCCACGCAAAACTTCAGTTTAGCAAACCTGAGATTTAGTTTAGTGTTTCTGGAGGATGGCATCGGCCTCGCTTTATGCAATGAGGTATGAGGGGTTGTGTCAAAAATAAAGCATGTTGTTACACACGAGTCACAATATAACACAACCTAAAGTGCTTTTATAATAGTTACAATATAGTCAAAATATTAAAAGGACACAAATTAAAAAACACTTCACAATAAGGTCTCATTAGTTAAATTTAGGTATCTACTTTAGTGCTGCAGAATCGAGTTAATGTTCCTTTCTAGTGTTATAGGAAATGCGAGAACATTTCCTATAACACTAGATATACCTGTAGATCAGAATAAGAATGGCATCTACGCTAATATCAGTCTCTCTGCTTATCCTGAGGTTTGCCGGGTGCTGGACCCAGGCCGTATCCAGATCAGATGGAGAACCTGTGCCTGGACCGGACTACAACGTAGCCCAGGAGACAATGGGCCTACAGATCCAGTTCTGGCTGCATCTATAATTCAGATTTTTAATCTCCGTATCCGCTTACATATATTTATATATATATAATCTATTTTTAATCCCTATAATAAAATTGTATAATTCAGATTTTGATCTCCATAGCCATTTACATATATTATATATATCTTCCAAGGGGTTTTTTCCCTCCTAGGACTTTTTTCCCAGTGTTACCACGCTGGGTTTTTCTCCTAGGGGGTTTTTTCCACCCCTGGGAGTCAGCCGACATTGGCTTAATGTAGCACCATCTTGTTTATGTTACATATTACCACGCTTGCTTGTACAGCTTATTTTTAACCACTTATCTTTTTTCTGTGCTTCTAATATGTAAAGCTGCTTTGAAACAATTACCAATTGTAAAAAGCGCTATATAAATAAATTTGACTTTGACTTTCACTTTCAACATTTATAAATACATTTTAAAAATCAAACGTTGTAATAGTTATTAACATTAGTTAATGCACTTTGAACGAACATGAACAAACACTGAACAAATATTAAAAAATGCTGTCAAATCTGTTGATTGTTAGACTCAATGCATTAAATTCCAGTTTGATTTCAGTCATGGTTTGAATGATCATTTCTATCCTCTACCTCTAAACCTTCGCACAAACCTTTGAACATTTTCATGAACACGTTATTAACTATATGTATTAATCCATTTTGCTTGTCGGCTGCTCTTCACAAAGAAGAAAAGGTTCTATATGGAATCTTAAAGGGTTCCGTTTGGAGCTTCAAATATAGAACATTTTAGGGGCTCCATCATAGGATCATTTTATGGATTTGGTTTTAATGTATTATTTTTGTTGAAATTCATTTTTTATTGTAATTCAATTTTATGAATTAAACAGCTCGTAAACATACCATATCACTAGAAAAAAAATGAAATAACATGTTAAACATGAAAGTATTATGCAATAATGTAAGACATTTCTCCTTATATAGAACCTTTTTGGCATAAAGAGTTCTTCCAAATAGAGTCAAGAACCCTAGAGTTCTATATAGAATCCCAGTGAGTGCTCATTTCAGCTTTTACTATCACTTGGGGACATTTAGGCAAATCCTGACGGTACGCACATTCAATTCAGTGGTTTACTGGGAAAAACACCCTCATTAAAATCTCATTATTAAGTCTCACACCCGGAGACACACCTGTGTGTGTGTGTGTGTGTGTGTGATCCGTCTCAGTCTATTCATCATGGTTCCCGTGAGAGATGGAATGAATGAATGAATAAAAGAGAAGAGTGAATCTTTCACTCCCAGACACCGGAGAGAGAGACAGAAAGAGACAGCTGGATTTGTACAGTATTTCTCACTCTACAAAAGAATGCATATCCATGACGACCACGATCACATCAGCCCACCGGCCCAATAGAAACATCTAAAGATTGATGGAGCAGCTCTGGACACGGTCCAGTAGAAAGCTGTTTTTACCCCTCACACACACACTGAAGAGGCCGTTCTCAACACTAGCGCTGCAGGAAATTGAGAAAGCCACAGAAAAAGAGAAATTACTGCCCGAGGCTGTTTGCAGGTGTTCAGAGAGAGCTATAAACAAAGACGTGTGTGTGTGAGTTGCACCAGACCAGATTATGTGAGAATATTTGTGTTACAGGATCTGATACAAATGCATTCAGATAGCAGCTCTGTCAAGTCACCTTTATTTTTTATAGCGCTTTATGTAATAGAAATTATTTTAAAGCCGCTTTCACTGCAATAAAGTAACGGAATCAATGATACAAACTTCATCAAATATGAGACATTCAAATTCTGCTATAAAGCAGCTCTAAAAAGACAATGGTGTCATTATTCAGCTCAATTCAGTTTGGTTTAATGACAGTAAATTTCAGTGTTTACGAAACAAATTCAATTCAGCTATAAGCAGCTCTACAGAAGACGAGTGTCATTATTCAGATCAATTCAGTTCAAGTTTTTTGCTCATTTGTAGTGTCAGTGCAGTTAAATCAGTAATATCACTTGATATTAGGAAGTGTTCACACTTGTAGTTTGGTTCTCTTGGTCTGGAGCAATTACAAAAAAAAGTGATGCATTTAGTCCTGGTTCTCTTAGCATTCACACTGTCATTTTTAAGACTGAACCTAAACATATGAAACGAAAAACGCTGTTTATGTAATGCGACAGAACTCGTTGTATGTATGCATACGATGGTATTTTACCAGCTGAGAACCAGGTATTCTGTCCTTTAAGGGTCGCATCTTGTGACATCACATCATGTTTATGGTTCGTTTAGATGTCTCTGGTCCGTGTTGCGTTCATATTTCGTCGAAGCGCAACAGAGCTCTTTGGAAGCATCTTTTCAGTGGTCTCGGTCTGCTTGTTTGGTGGCATCAGGGTTCGGATGGCAGCGTTCACACTTATTCAAATAAAACGCACTTACAGAGCAATTGCACCAGATTTCGCTTTAATCAAACCAAACTTGCTAAATGTGGCAAGGAACCCAAACTCCATCAGGTGACAGAAATGGAGAAGAAACATTGCAAGAAACCAGTCTCGTTTTTAACAAATGAACTTAGCAGAAGCATTAAATCACACACACAAACTGATAGTCAACAGAGAATCTTGTCTGAGCCTGTAAACACAGAAAGCGTCAAACAATATCCAATTACAAGAAACGGTGCCAGAAAGAGTCTGATGCATATTACACACAAAAATATAAAGTTTCCTCAAAATGACAAGTTCTACTTGACACATTTTCCTGGAGTCAGGGTGGAAAGAGTTCCAGTTGAATCTCAGTTCAAAACAAAAAAAAACAACAAAAGAAATAAAAAATATATTTATATATTTTGCTTTAGGAACACTAAGTCTCCACTGAGGACAAATAATATTTTTTTGCACTACAACATGACATAATTAAGCAAATTTATAAGCACAACTCATTACAGTAATGCAGAAAAAAATAATTATTTAAATTATGCATTTGTAGTGGTGCGAGTAGAACCGGAGGGGTTACACTGGTGCCGTGACCCGGATGGGGGTGAGTGTAACAGAGGCCAGCTAGTGACTGACGTTAAAGGCTATGCCTTTAGAATCTTTGTTGGCCCCCTGCCTCCCATGCTAGAAACGGCGGATTGAATCCCAACCAGAGTGGTGCGAGTAGAACCAGAGAGGTTACATTGGTGCCGTGACCCAGATGGGACTGAGGTTTTGGGAGGTGAGTGTAACAGAGGCCAGCTAGTGACTGACACTAAAGGCTGCGGTCTTTAACATCTTTGTTGGCGCGCCCGCCTCCCATGCCGGAAACGGCAGTTTGAATCCCAATCGGAGTGGTGCATGTAGAACCGGAGGGCTTACATTTGTCGCGTGACCTATATGGGACTGAGGTTTAGGGAGGCGAGTGTAACAGAGGCCAGCTAGTGACCGACACTAGAGGCTGCGGTCTTTGGCGTCCCTGTTAGCACGCCCGCCTCCCATGACAGAAATGCCAGTTTGAATCCTGCTCTGAACGGTGCAAGTACAACCGGGGGGGGGCTACATTGGTGCCGTGACCCGGTTGGAAGTGAAGTTTATGGAGGTGAGTGTAATAGAGGCCAGTTAACGACTGATACTAGAGACTGCGGTCTTAAACGTCTTTGTTAGCATGCCCACCTCCCATGTAGGAATGCCAGTTCGAATCCCGGTCGGAGTGGTGCGAGTAGAACCGGAGAGCTTACATTGGTGCCGTGACCCGGATGGAAATGAGGTTTAGGGGGGTGAGTGTAAAAGAGGCCAACTAGTGACTGATGCTAGAGGCTACAGTATTTAACGTCTTTGTTGGCACTCCCTGCCTACCATGTCGGAAACGCTGGTTCAAATTGCGCTCAAAATGGTGAGAGTAGAACCAGAGGGGTGACAGTGGTGCCATGACCCGGATGGGAGTGAGGTTTAGGGAGGTGAGTGTAACAGAGGCCAGTTAACGACTGAGACTAGAGACTGCGGTCTTAAACGTCTTTGTTAGCACGCCCACCTCCCATGTAGGAAATCCCGCTCGGAATGGTGCAAGTAGAACCAGAGGGGTTACAATCACATCAAAACTTTGAAAGAAATTCAGCATTTTGATTGAATCATTTAACAGGAATTAAAGAACAGTCTACCAGCACAACTGCCTTTTTTGATAAGTTATGTCTACTTTCAGATTTACCGGCCCTAAATGACATGCCGAACACAACAAACTGTGGTTGGTCACTTTACATGTCAGTCTGACTAACTGTTTTTCTGGTCTATATGGTGGTTGTTGGTTAAAATAAGCTGCAATGTAGACCAGACTTTATGGGCAGAGTCAAAAAGTCTGACAATACAGACTAAAAGAGTTGGAGCGATAAATACATTCATGGGTTTTATCTGTTGTTGGTCTGGTCACATAATAAGAAGAAAAATATCAGTGTTTTGTTTTGATCTGCATGACCACACATTTATTACAGTTCTGACACACACGCATGGACCATTTCTACATGGCTCTGTGTTTACTGGGTGCAGAGTCGTACTCTTTCATTCAGTGTGGTTTGTTTTCCTTGCTTTCTTTTCTCTTTTTCAGACTTGTCATTTACTTCCTTTATATGTTCAGCAGCAGGACTGAACTCACTCGCCACATTACGGACGAGAGATTTATCATTCCTGCAAGAAAACTTGCACGTGTTTGTTCATTTTTATTCTGGGATGCTTTGCACGTGATCAAAAAGATGTTAATTTAACACTTAATACATTTTTTAAACCGATGGACACCAGTTTACTGCAATGCAAAAAAAATATTTTCTAGCTTAGAATTTATAGATATTTGTACCGGAAAACAAGACTAAATACTGAGTTAGGAAAACTATTTTTGCAATGTGGGGCAGTCGTCTTTTAGCAGACACTTTTTAATCCAAGCGACAGAAAGTGCAGGTTTACTAGGGTAACCAGAGGTTAAAAGCTCATCAGGCATCTCTGTAACTCTTCAACCTACCTGAGATTGAACCTGCGACCTTTGTGTTTCCAGACCAAACCACTAGACTCTCTCTCCCTGAATGTATTGGTGCTTTTATTTAAAGGAATATTCCGAGTTATTTTCAGATTAATGTGACATACTGTCGATTACCACAGAAAATTGTTTTGACTCATACTTCAGTTTGTAAAAATCAAGTCAAGTGTAAGTGTTAGTCAGTGCAACTGGAGGATTAAACAGCAGAAATGTGCAGCTTGTGTTCGATCACATCAATTCTTCAGTGTGTGTTATTTGAGATGTTAAGTGTCTACATTGTCCTGTTCAAGTGGAAATCAAGCGTATAGAGTTAGTTCTGGCAGGTCACATTAGTCAAGCTCGCATCGGCTGACACTCAGATGTTTCATACTGACCTATAGGAATATGACGTCTATCACCGCATTGGTATATATATGGTCCATTCAGTATTATCAGCTTTATCGCATTGCTCAGGAGCTAATTACCCTCCTCCATCCCCAGCTCCTCCTTCATCTAGTCAGGACTTGACCTTCTGATATTTCTTTTGATCAAACTCATTCTTTATGTTGTTACATTAATTATTGTAATTAAGAAAATTAATGATATTGCAATAATTGGTTCTGTTCTGTTTACCCTTAGGCGGGTTATCGCTGTTTAAGAGCTTGGTCAAATAACAAAAAAACATATAGAATAAAATATAATAAAACTATAGTATTGCATGCAAAATATATTATACTATAATATGGTAAATCAAATTTAAAATATAGTAAATCAAATATTTCGAATAACATAATATAAAAACAAAACAAATATTTCAAATAATATAGAATAAAAAACAAATATAAGATATAGTATAATAAAACATTTTAAATCATTTAAAATATTTCAAATAATATAGTATAATAAAACAAATATTAAATATAGTACAAAACAAATATTTTAAATATATTTAAAAATATTTCAAGTAATATAGTATAAAAACAAACAAAATATAGTATATTTAAACAAATCAAATGTTGTAAAATAAAATA
>RJVU01063374.1:2742300-2779349 GCA_003731715.1 Anabarilius grahami | reverse complement strand
TAGTGTATTCATTGTTAATACCCATAGTGTATTTGTTAATTTTATAATAAAATGCCTTAAGCTTTTTAAATGGTTGAATGTGTTTTATTGCTTAATTGAATTACATTTAGTAGTCTCTGGACCACATCTGGCCCGAGGACCAAGCCGAATCTCAGCCAGATCTGTCTTACAGTGCCTGGGCCAGACCTGGGCCACATAAAACAATTTAAGTAAATTTTCAGTGTGCTGGCCAGATCTGGGCCACATCCATAAATAAGAGCCTTTTTACAGGGTGTGGGCCGCATCTGGGCCAGAGGAAGTTGTTTTTGTCCGTTTTCTGTGTGAGGACCGGTTTTGGGCCGGGGACCCAGCCAGAACTGGGCCGGAATTGAAGCAAGTATGTGGCCCAGAAGTGGGCCAGACAAATTTTGCTATCTGGGGATGGAAATGTTCAAGAGTTGTTTTTGACATAAATGGCTTTTATTCACCCTGGTATTTTCTGTACAACACACTTTATATTGAACATTAATTATTTTTCATATTCATAATGATCCCACGTGAAGTGCATTTTTATAGCGCACATGTTTATAACACAATCTTTTGATAATGCTGGGGGAAAGACTAATAAGTAGGGCAGTTTAACAGATAAATAAAATTGTCAAAAGCATCATGACGAAACCCAATTAAAATAACACACGGTAGTTGCATACTCATCATTTTAATGTCATATAATTTCTACACACATCTGAATATGATTAACAGATTGTAGGCGTGGATTTGTTGTTGTTGAAGTAGGAACAGATACTTCCGTGAACACCTGAACGAGCGTTTAACTAATGAATATGCAATTTCATGTCCTTGACGCGCCCAATCACACTACCTAATTAATATTCATGAACCATCGCCTCCATTTCAGCGAATCAGACCGTGCGGACGTCACGCTACGTGTTTAATATGCATTAGAACTGCGCAGATCTCAGCTGAAAGCACTGATCTCACCCTAAACGAGTTTAGTTACTCAACTGCCATCATGGACTTCGATCTGAATGCAGGTAAGCTGCACATTTAACGCTTTAATTTTTAAAGTTTTAATGCTTGATTTCAGAGTGAAACTAAGACGTTTCTTTCTCTTTTTCCAGCTGTTGGAGATGACGAGGTGAAGAAGTCAGAGGGAAAACAAGTGGAAGGAATCTTTGGGTTTGGAAAGAAGGATAAAGACAAAAGCAAAGACAAGGTAAATATTCATAACAGTCTAATTAGTATTTTCCAGTGTTGTCAAATTGTCATATTTTTAGACACACAGGAGAAGGAAAGTGTTGATATTGAATAGTTAACTTTGCATATGGAAATAATGTTATAGATATTGAGCCTTTGAATTTTAATAATTGGTCTGAGACATCTAAAATATCCTTTAAAAAAATGGCCTATTAGTCATTTTAAATAAAGGAACAAGCTATTTGATATGATCCACACCAACTTCCTGTTTTTAGGAAATATGAGTGCTTCAATATGGATGTAACAGATGCTGGTTTATGCAATGTGATTATTATATATTTTTTTGTTTCAGAGTGATTCTAAGGGTAAGGATAAAGATAAGGATAAACACAAAGGAGAACATAAAGACAAACATAAGGACAAGGAACATAAAGGCGAACACAAGGACAAAGACAAGAAGAAGAAGAAAGACAAGGAGCACAAGAAGAAGGATGGACACAAGTCCTCTTCCTCCAGTGATTCGGTAATATTTCTGCTTTTTAACTAACTTTGAATGCCGTATCAATGCACAGGTGTTGCTAGATTGGTTTGGGAGTTTGGGAGTGACTTATTTTCCATTTATCAGCAATAATTACGTCAGCAGACGGACTGCAGATAGACATAATGACCAAGGGCATCAGGGTTGGGCTCGTAAAACAGGTTGATCTTGAGGTGTGGTCCTCTTGTACGGTTGTAAAGAGTTAAGATGCACTATCTAGGGCGGGTGCTTTTATTATTCAGGGTCTCCTGGAAAGTTTTTGCTGTGATTTATTCCCGTCCCACACAACATTCCATTCACTTATCACACATTTCGAGACACACCCGCATATGAGTTTCCAAAATAACTGCACTTTATTCAAATACTCAGAGAGATGGGATCTTTGTGTAAACATACTGAACAATATGCTTAAAACCTGTTTGGTGAGTGTAGATCAGGGGCCGTATTCACAAAACATTTTATCTTACCTCTAAGAGTTCTCCTAAATGGCAGTAAAAGTTCTTAGCTAAGAGTTTTCTCTTAAAACCTATTCACAAAGCTGCTGAGACAAACTTTTACTAAGGAATAGACTGAAGTCTTAAGCTAAGAGTAAGGGCGGGGTTGACCTCGTTGCTATAGACTATACACACAGTGATTGGCTGATGAGGGAGGAGTCAGCGATTTAATCATAGAAAGATTTTAGAATGAGGTGTCATGTTTCCATATTAAAATAAAGGTTTTAAAACGTATGCTAAGTGTCACTAATTAAACTAGTATATACAGTTAATTGTCCACCTCTTGGATAACTTCATCTCAAGAGAATGCAGAATTCTATCGACAAATTATGTTTTATAAACAAAATTTGGGAGAAACACGTTCAAACTGTCTTTCTAATCAGCTCGAGAGGAGGAATATATACACAGACGAGAGCCGACTCGCCTATAGTTACTTCGACAGTTTTCTGTATCCCTCGGCCACCCCGCTCCTCAGTTTTGGCTGGGGATATGGGGAGAACTTTGGGTTTGGGCTAAATTCCAAGCTCTGAGCCCTCGATCCCCTTGGACAGCACACCAAATACGCTTAATAAAATTTGTTTTTTTTTTTACTCTATTCAGTCATTTGTAAATGTGAACTCATGAAAACCATTGCCACAGGTATTGTCCATCGGACAATATTATTTATTTGTTAAAGATTTATTTTTGGCGCCTCATTGTAGATTCAAATCTATAAATCAAAATGTATTGCATTTATGAAGAAAAGGTTCTGCACCCAAGGCTCTATCGCTATTGCCTCAATGGTGTACAGTGTCTTTGGGTGGATTAGGACTGTTTGTGATTTGGTCTTAGTGACTTAGGAGTCCTCTTGACTACTCCTAACGCTTCACAGATTTAGGAGCTAGTTTTAGCGCTAAAATGCTTTGTGAAATACTCTTAGAGCAAAAATGTAGGACTCCTAAAATTAGGACTGACACGCCCCACTGGTCAGTGGGTGAAAACAAGGGGCCGTATTCACAAAACATCTTAAGGCTAAAAGTAGCTCCTAACTTTCAGATTTAGGAGAAACTCTTTAAAATAATGGCCGTGTCAGTGCTAATTTTAGGAGTCCTAAATTTTTGCTCTAAGAGTATTTCACAAAGCATTTTAGTGCTAAAACTAGCTCCTATATCTGTGAAACGTTAGTAGTCAAGAGGACACCTGAGTCACTAAGACCAAATCACAAACAGTCCTAATCCACCCAAAGACACTGTACACCATTGAGGCAATAGCGATAGAGCCTTGGGTTCTGAACCTTTTCTTCATAAATGCAATACGTTTTGATTTATAGATTTGAATCTACGATGAGACGGCAAATATAAATCTTTAACAAATAAATAATATTGTCCGATGGACAATACCCGTGGCAATGGTTTTCATGATTTCACATTTACAAATGACTGAATAGAGTAAAAAAACCAAATTTTATTAAGCGTATTTGGTGTGCTGTCCAAGGGGATCGAGGGCTCAGAGCTTGGAATTTAGCCCAAACCCAAAGTTCTCCCCATATCCCCAGCCGAGTGAGGAGCGGGGTGGCCGAGGGATACAGAAAACTGTCGAAGTAACTATAGGCGAGTCGGCTCTCGTCTGTGTATATATTCCTCCTCTCGAGCTGATTAGAAAGATCATTTGAACGTGTTTCTCCCAAACTTTGTTTATAAAACATAATTTGTCGCTTGAATTCTGCATTCTCTTGAGATGAAGACATCCAAGAGGTGGACAATTAACTGTATATACTAGTTTAATTAGTGACACTTAGCCTACATTTTAAAACCTTTATTTGACTATGGCAACATTTTTAATCAAAACATTTATTTGAATAGGGCAACATTTGTATTTTAAAACCTTTATTTTAATATGGAAACATGACACCTCATTCTACAATATTTCTATGATTAAAGCGCTGACTCCTCCCCCATCAGCCAATCACTGTGTGTATAGTCTATAGCAACGAGGTCAACCCCGCCCTTACTCTTAGCTTAAGACTTCAGTCTATTCCTTAGTAAAGTTTGTCTCAGCAGCTTTGTGAACAGGTTTTAAGAGAAAACTCTTAGCTAACAACTTTTACTGCTATTTAGGAGAACTCTTAGTGGTAAGATAAAATGTTTTGTGAATACGGCCCCTGGTCAGTGGGTGAAAACAAGTCCTGGTTACTATAATATTTCTGATACACTTGGTGGTTTTTGAGAGAAAAACAAAGTGTCACATACAGTCAAATTTAGACACTTTGAATATTTCATTCATTAATTCAGTTTATTCACTATAGTTTTAAAAAAAATGGTAAAATATGACAAGAACTCGGAGTTAAACTGTGTCAGAAAAAATTAATCTGAATAATTTTTGGTTCCAAATTATCAATTTTACTGTATGAAGAATTTTTGGGTATAATATGTCACCGTTTACTTTATTTTGCTATCCTCACTTACATAAATCAACTATAGTGTCCTGCACCCACTAGTAAAAATATATCAAAATTGTCTGAATAATTTTTGGTTTGACTGTATGCTGATTTTTATTTTTTATTTTAATAAAACAAGCTATACGAAAACAGCATCTAAATGTGTATATCTGCAGCATATTTGCTGATTTGATTACAGGTAAAATAGGTATATTTATAGAGAAACGTCATATACAGTGGCTCCTAAAAGTATTTAGACTGTTTTTTTAAACAATTATTTTATATATATATATATATATATATATATGTACAGTACACATATATATACACACATTATATACACACACACACATATACACATATACACTCTAAAAAATGCTGGGTCAAAACAACCCAAGTTGGGTTGAAAATGGACAAACCCAGCGATTGGGTTGTTTTGACCCAGCAGTTGGGTTAAATGTTTGCCCAACCTGCTGGGTAGTTTTATTNTATATATATATATATTTACAAACTTTAATGTTAGATGCGATTTAATCGTGATTAATAGATTTGACAGCACTCATTATATTATATTATAATGTTATATTATATTAATCTTCACAGCATTAAAGTAAATCATATGGGCCTATTTTAAATATATTATAATGTTATATTATATTAATCTTCACAGCATTAAAGTAAATCATATGGGCCTATTTTAAATTATATACAATTCCAAATAAAAAAAAAATGATAACATGAATAAAATCACATTAATTGTAATTATTTGTATGACAATTAATCATCAGTGCAAAATGTATGGTCGTGGCAGAACAACTATTGAAAGTGCATGTTAATATTTATATCCTCCTCTCATAGACTGCCATTGTAGGTGTATTTACTGTAAACTCAAAAATGTGTATTTCTCTTGCAAAACTAAATTCAATATCTGAACACCAGAGCAAAGAATGTAAAATGTATAGTAAAATTGGAGGGATTTCATGATGGTGCAGTATTTATTATTTATGCGTTCAGGATCATAGTCGTGTACAGTTTTACAGCAGACCGTGTGCTAGTGATAAAAGCATCTGTCTATCACACAGTCTGTAGAGGAATGAATGTGTCGAATGTGAACCTCATGACTCTAATACTGACCGTTTCAGACCTGATATTCACTGCAAGAGTGTTTGATCTTCAGGACAGTTTCTCTCTCTCTCGCCACTTCATTTCATTAAAATCTAGTTGCATTTAGAAAACATCCAAAACTAAGAGTTGCAAATTAGATTCTTAATTTCCCAAAGGGTATAATATATTATATTATATTATAAAGTGCTGTCAAATTGATTGATTAATTGCATTTAACATAAAAAAAAACTTGCGATGAATCACTATTAATCTATTTGACAACACTAAATATAATATTATATTGAGTTCTTAAAGCAACAACTCCTCAAATGTAAATTCTGTCATAATTTACTCACCTTCATTTGTTTCTTTGTTTTTTTTGTAGGACTAAATCAAGACTGAAGATTCATCAGATACCTCCAGAAACATAATGTAAAATTCTTTTTATTATAAGATTTTTCTAGATGGATAAACACAATATTGTAAGATGCAGATGAAGAACTGTAATTCCAAACTTCCACAAGGTGGCGCTACTTACATCTTCAATGTTGAATTTAATGAAACACTGGGATAAAACAGAGTTTTGTACTATTATGTGTAAAATTGTTTGCTGGTTTAATAAATTCTAGTGTCTGAAATTGCATTTCGTCTTAGTAACTTTTGTTGTCGGTTATTATTGGTTTGATGTATAAATGAAGCTTATATTTGTTCGGTTTACTGTAAAATGTGACTTTATAATGCACAAATAGCAACAAGAAAACTCCTGAAGAACATCTAATACAAACATTCAGCACAAATTAATTTTCTCATTAATATGTTACCAGAATATGACTTTATCATAATTAGACAGGTTAAAGAGACTTTCACCATCAAAACATTCAAAAACTCAGCATCAGATGCCCAAAAAGGCAATATCTTTGTTCAAGCAGTGTGCTTATACAAAGGCCTGGTTGATTTTGAAGGTTTTAGCACAGATCTGTCTTGTTTGAGCTCGATTTGTTTGGTTATTCATCTCTGTTTGAGTACGGCACATGCAGATAATTCATCTGAACAGCAGGGACGAAACGCCGGCTGCTTCCAAACAGTGTTTTGGACGTTGTTTGCCGGGCTGAAGACAACTGTATGCCAGAGATAAGAGAACAGGGCGATTGTTGCCCAGAGGCGGACGGGAGAGAAATTTCTGTCCGTCAGGCAGAGACAATCTTTTTCTCTTATTCTGTGCCAAACGCCTGCAGGATAAATGCAAAGCACCGTGTTGGGGGTTTTATTTTCCAGCCACACCCTGTCAATCTTTTGCATGCATATTTCATCAAACGCACTGAAAATGCTGAAAGTTTAATCAGGAAAAAAAAGTTGGCTTGTTTCGGCAGTTTGAGATGTTTGGGGTCAGAGATCTGAACATCAGCAGAAAATTCAGCACATCTCTCAGAGAAGATGGACAAATGCAGACAGAAGTTAGTCTAAGAGGTGTGTGTGTGTGTGTGGCTTTACTTTACTAATAGTTTGGGGATAAAAAAGTACCAGAAAAATAAATCTGCCAAAACCTGCCTGTGGTCAAGTTACATTATGACAAGGGAAACCATTGCAACTGTACATGAAATAAATAATGTTGTTGTCATGTGTTTATATATAGTGTGTGAGTGCGTCTGTCACACACACTCTCTCACACACAAACAGTGTGTGTAAGAGAATGCGTGTGTTTGTGTGTGTGTGTGTGTGAGAGTGCATCTGTTTGTGTGTGAGAGAGTGTGACTGTGTAAGAGAATGCGTGTGTTTGTGTGTGTGTGAGAGTGCATCTGTTTGTGTGTGTGACTGTGTAAGAGAATGCGTGTGTGTGTGAGAGTGCGTCTGTGTGTGTGACTGTGTAAGAGAATGCGTGTGTGTCTGTGACAGAGAGCGTCTGTGCATGAGTGTGTGTGCGACAGTGTGTAAGAGAATGCGTGTGTGTGTGAGTGCATCTGTTTGTGTGTGAGTGTGACTGTAAGAGAATGCGTGTGTGTGTGAGAGAGTGTGTGTCTGTGACAGAGTGCGTCTGTGCATGAGTGTGTGTGTGTGACAGTGTGTAAGAGAATGCGTGTGTGTGTGAGTGCGTCTGTTTGTGTGTGAGAGTGTGTGACAGTGTGTGTGTGTGTGACAGAGTGTATAAGAGAATGTGTTTGTGTGTGTGAGTGTGTGTGACAGAGTGTGTGTTAGAGAGAATGTGTGTATGTGAGCGAGAGAAGGCATATTATGTTTTGTGAGTGTGTGACAGTGTGTAAGAGAATGCGTGAGAGAGTATGTGTGTGCATGTATAGCTGTGAGTGTGTTTGTGTGAGTGTGCGTGCGAGTGTGTATAGCTNTGTGTGTGTGTGTGTGTGTGAGAGTGCATCTGTTTGTGTGTGAGAGAGTGTGACTGTGTGTAAGAGAATGTGTGTGTGTGAGAGTGCATCTGTTTGTGTGTGAGAGAGTGTGACTGTGTAAGAGAATGCGTGTGTTTGTGTGTGTGTGTGTGTGTGAGAGTGCATCTGTTTGTGTGTGAGAGAGTGTGACTGTGTGTAAGAGAATGTGTGTGTGTGAGAGTGCATCTGTTTGTGTGTGAGAGAGTGTGACTGTGTAAGAGAATGCGTGTGTTTGTGTGTGTGTGTGAGAGTGCATCTGTTTGTGTGTGTGACTGTGTAAGAGAATGCGTGTGTGTGTGAGAGTGCGTCTGTTTGTGTGTGTGACTGTGTAAGAGAATGCGTGTGTGTCTGTGACAGAGAGCGTCTGTGCATGAGTGTGTGTGTGACTGTGTGTAAGAGAATGCGTGTGTGTGTGAGAGAGTGTGTGTCTGTGTGTGAGTGTGACTGTAAGAGAATGCGTGTGTGTGTGTGAGAGAGTGTGTGTCTGTGACAGAGTGCGTCTGTGCATGAGTGTGTGTGTGTGACAGTGTGTAAGAGAATGCGTGTGTGTGAGTGCGTCTGTTTGTGTGTGAGAGAGTGTGTGTGACAGTGTGTGTGTGTGTGTGTGACAGAGTGTATAAGAGAATGTGTTTGTGTGTGTGAGTGTGTGACAGAGTGTGTGTTAGAGAGAATGTGTGTATGTGAGCGAGAGAAGGCATATTATGTTTTGTGAGTGTGTGTGACAGTGTGTAAGAGAATGCGTGAGAGAGTATGTGTGTGCATGTATAGCTGTGAGTGTGTTTGTGTGAGTGTGCGTGCGAGTGTGTATAGCTGTGTTTGTGTGTGTGTGTTCGTGCACAGGTGTGTGTGTGTGTGTGTGTGTTTGTGTGAGTGTGCGTGCGTGCGTGCGTGTATAGCTGTTTGTGTGAGTGTGTGCGTGTGTGTATAGCTTTGTTTGTGTGTGTGTGTGCGTGCACAGGTGTGTTTGTGTGTCTGCATGAGTGTGTGTGAGTGTGTTTGTGAGTGAGTGTATTTGTGTGTGTTTGTGAGTATGTATTTGTGTGTGTGTGTGTGTTTGCGTGAGTGTGTGTGTTTGCGTGAGTGTGTGTTTGCGTGAGTGTGTGTGTGTGCGTGCGCGTGCATAGGTGTGTTTGTGTGTGTGCGTGTTTGTGTGTCTGCGTGTGTGTGTGTGTGCGTGTCTGCGTGTGTGTGTGTGTATTTGTGTGTCTGCGTGTATTTGTGTGTGTCTGCGTGTTTGTGTGTGTGTGTGTGTCTGCGTGTGTGTGTGTGTGTGAGAGTGTATGTATAATAATCTATACAGCACTGTAGGTCCTATGATAGACAGGTGTTTTATTGATTCTGTAAACAGGTGTGTTGATAATGTAATGTATTGATTGTGTTTCTTTGATGGCTGTAAACACTGAACACCAGAATAAAAATAATGCAGCTACAGGGATAAATTCTTTTTTAAAAGAACATTTTAGAACATACACTCACAAATATAGTAAAACTTGTTAAACTGGACCTGAGGGTGTACTGTAAATATAATACAACATTAAAATTATTCCAAAAATGTAGAACACTTTAAAAGTTCCTCAGTAGTAAAACTGGTTCATAAATGGGGCAAATAATGTCAGAATTAAGGTTTTTAAATGATTAAAATGATTGTCTGTTCAAAAATACAATCTTCTTTTTAAGTCCCGTTTGCTTCATTCCTGCGCGCACCTGACGCGCGGTCACACCGGGGCGCGGCGCCGCCTTGCGTGCGTGCGTGCGTGCGCGCTGCCTCCTTCTCGCGCCAGTGGAGGGCACAGTTACCTCGCGCTTCGAATGGCGTCAGCGGTCTCCAGGCAACAGGCCAGCAGTCAGTCAGTCAGATTTCTCAATCAGAGTGGAGAGAGGCGGCAGCGGCGTCGGTCATGGCTCTCTCAAGGATCCGGTGCACATTTTTCTGGTCCACCGTGAACGGTATGTGAACACACCTCTGTGCTGTGTTGAAGAACAGAACCGGACCCCGAGGTACCGACCGAACCGGACGCATTCACGCGGATTCCGACGCGAACGCGAGTTCTCTGAGGGAATTTTACGCAACGCCGATTTCATTGTAATATGTTTTTTTTTTAAGCTTTCCATGTCATCGTTGAAATATTTTAAACATGATTTACACTTCATTCATGAATTATTCGGTTTTAATGGACAATTACAGTCCCGCCACCAAACTGTGGAGAAAATCTGATTGACTTTGAACTTCATCACACGACGACTTTCCCTCAGAGAAAAAAATGCTGAAATTTCATAATTCTGATCTATGGATTGCTTGGCTGGTGTTCTTTTGTGTGAATGGTAAGTTTTAATATTACTATTATTTGTTTTTGAAACAAACTATAACATTCATACACTTTTTATTTTCTTATTCAATTGTTTTGTCTACTAGTTGCTGATGTGTGCGCGCGCGTGACGTCACAAAGTCCTATATTTACAGGGAATGTAAACAAGGTTCAACATTTGGAGATGTTGGAGAAAGTTTGACCACTGTCACGAGAAGATGTGTCCTCTTTATGCTTTCAAATTTCCCATAATCCTCACAAATATGACATGTTTTACTCTCTGGGGTTTGATTTCTTGCATATTTCTGGCACGCAAAGTGCAGCTGTTGATCTGAACAACACAAAAGCTTGATGCTGTGAAATTGTGAGTGGGTCATCATAGATAGGGAGCGGATACATGGGGCCGAGGACTCACGGACGGGCCAGACGGCGCAGGTCTGAGAGCCGTAATCCAACCAGATTATGGAGAGGACTGCTCCACGTGACGCTCTCTGACTGTCAGATGCACGTACAAACACACACACACACTTTCATTGTACCTTCCTCTGTGATATCTTGTTAGCCCACATGACATGCACACAGGTAATAGTGTCAAACTGCAGGCATATCCGTCCACTGCACCTGTTAACTGTGGAAAACTGTGTTTTTTTATTGGGTTTTGTGGCATAAAAATTGATTTCTTAAAGGGGTCCTTGATTATGATTTGACTTTTTTAACTTTAGTTAGTCTGTAATGTTGCTGTTTGATCATAAACAACATCTGCAAAGTTATGACGCTCAAAGTTCAATGCAAAGGGAGATATTTTCTTTTTCAGAAATCGCTGTTTACAAACGGCTGGTAGGGACTACAACGAGCTTCTTCCTGGGTTAGTGACATCACAACCCTGGAAATTTACATAAACCCCGCCCCCGAGAACACACAACAAAGGGGGCGTGGCCATGTTGGGCTGCTTTAGAGAAGAGGAAGAGTTGTTGTAGTAGAGTGTTGTTGTCATGCCGTCATTTTATGCCGGACTGCTTCACAAACGAGGGTCAATTCAACACAAAAGATGAACATGACGGCACATGCTAGTGGATGAGTTGAATCAACTCCACAGCAACTACATCAATTTATCCACTAATCATTCAGAAACGTCTTAAAAGTTGTAACTTCTTCCTGAGTCTCTCCATCAGTGTCGACTCCGGTTTGAACAATGTAAGGCTGAACACCGTTACTGACAATCCTCATTTTGGCTGCGTGAGATTCTCCAGCTTTGTTGTTGTTGAGCTGTTAAAGCTCCGCCCTCTTCAGGAAAGGGAGCCGGGAGCAGCAAGAATTAAAATGTCCTGATAATTTACTCACCCCCATGTCATCCAAGATGTTCATGTCTTTCTTTCTTCAGTCGAAAAGAAATGAAGGTTTTTGAGGAAAACATTCCAGGATTTTTCTCCATATAGTGGACTTCACTGGGGTTCAACGGGTCGAAGGTCCAAATGTCAGTTTCAGTGCAGCTTCAAAGAGCTCTGCATGATCCCAGACGAGGAATAAGAGTCTTATAACGTTGGAAAGGTCACGCGTGACGTAGGCGGAAGTACCGATCCAGTGTTTAAAAAGCGAACGTGCAAAGATGAAGTCAAACGCACTTTACAAAAAAAATGTAAAACAATGATGTCGGACGATTTTGAAGTTGGAGGAGAAAATGAGAGGGAGTTTTTCACCCTACCTATGTCACACGTGACCTTTCCAACATGATTATGTAATGCGTGGCGCATCACAGAGCAGTGCAAGATGAGCATTTGTGGTTAAAAAGTATATAATTTATTTTTTTTAGAAAATGACTGATCGTTTTGCTAAACTAGACCCTTATTCCTCGTCTGGGATCATGTGGAGCTCTTTGAAGCTGCACTGAAACTGACATCTTGACCTTCAACCTGTTGAACCCCAGTGAAGTCCACTATATGGAGAAAAATCCTGGAATGTTTTCCTCAAAAACCTTAATTGCTGTTTTTGACTGAAGAAAGAAAGACATGAACATGGGGTTGAGTAAATTATCAGGACATTTTTATTCTGAAGTGAACTAATCCTTTTAGAGCGAGTGATGATAAATATAAACGTTTCACAGTGTTGCGTTGACAGTATTGATCTAGTATTGACTAAGCGATGATTTGTAAGTCTCTAATTTTTTTTGTACTGTATACTTTGGCATTGACCTAATTCAACCTCCACATAACATAGTTTCCCTCTCTCTCCCTCTCTCTGTAAAGCATGTTGCTGTTAAGCCGATGAGATAACAGCCCTGGATGTGTACGTCTCTTCAGACATGTCTCATTAATACATGCATGTTTGTGATAGCATTTGCTGGTTCCTCCTTGTAGGGACTCCACTGAACAAATACGCAATGTTGTCATCTCTGGTGCGGGATCCATTTACAGAGCACTTCCAGGTGTTTAGTTCTGTTCAGGAGCAGCTCACTGAGTCAGATTCACTTTAAATGCGGTTTTAAAGTCTCATGAGAGCCCGGGCAATGGGTCGGGATCAGACGAAACCCTGTGTTTTTGTCCCACAGAGGCCTGTGTGCATGCGTGCCGTCTTCAGATTCGGTCTTCCCGAGCTGAGTTCGCTACATTTCCTGTGCCGCTGTCACTGTCAGTTTAGAGACTCATCCCTGCACATGATCACCGGATCTTCAGTCATTAATTTTGCATCTTCTGCCATTAGGAAATGGCCAGGCAGCATGAAGGTACCTTGAGGGCATGATGTGGGAAAAATGGGCATGCTACTCTGAACTTTATAAAGAAAAGTAGATAGATCGATAGAGACAGAGTTATGTACTGCCACTGACCAAGTCGTCAGAAGTCTGAGCTGAAATGAATGATTTGGTACAGTGTTTTGAAGGAGAGAGAGAGAGAGAGATGGAGGTTTCTCTCTGCTTGAGTTCTAATCATTGTACCGCTCTGCCTCAGGGTTCAGGAGCCACACCAGCGAACAGATCAATTCTGCCAATTAAAGTTCATCCGAAGCGCTGCTGCACTTTTTGACCCTGTGCTGAATGCAGCTTCACTTAGAAATCAAACCAAACTGAATTAACATATAAAATGGATTTGTTATAGAAAGTTTGATGGTCGTTTTCACAAGGATAGGAAGAAAGTTGGTTCGGTCAAAATTAGGTTGAAATTTTTGCACAATAAATTTGCCTGATTAAAAGTTTAATATCTGTTTATTATAGTGTTTATTTACGGAGCCGCACACATGACATGCACGGAAAAAATAGTAGGCTAAATCATGTGCAGGATTTATAAATCGAGGGAACGAAATAGTAAACCGTGCGCACCATTTAGCAAATCGAGGGAATGAAATAGTAAAATGTGCACACTATTTAGCAAATCGAGGGAATGAAATAGTAAATCACGCACTATTTAGTAAATCGAGGGAACGAAATAGTAAACCGTGCGCACCATTTAGCAAATCGAGGGAATGAAATAGTAAATCACGCACTATTTAGTAAATCGAGGGAACGAAATAGTAAATCGCGCGCACTCTTTACCAAATCGAGGGAACGAAATAGTAAATCGTGTGCACGATTTAGCAAATCGATGGAACAAAATAGTAAATCGTGCGCATGATTTAGCAAATCGAGGGAATTAAATAGTAAATCACGCACTATTTAGCAAATCGAGGGAACGAAATAGTTAAATGTGTGCACGATTTAGCAAATTGATAGAACAAAATAGTAAATCGCGCGCATGATTTAGCAAATCGAGGGAATGAAATAGTAAATCGAGCGCACGGTTTAGCAAATCGAGGGAATGAAATAGTAAATCACGCACTATTTAGTAAATCGAGGGAACGAAATAGTAAATCGCGCGCACTATTTACCAAATCGAGGGAACAAAATAGTAAATCGCGCGCATGATTTAGCAAATCGAGGGAATAAAATAGTAAATCACGCACTATTTAGTAAATCGAGGGAACGAAATAGTAAATCGCGCACTATTTACCAAATCGAGGGAATGAAATAGTAAATCGCGCGCATGATTTAGCAAATCGAGGGAATAAAATAGTAAATCACGCACTATTTAGTAAATCGAGGGAACGAAATAGTAAATCGCACGCACTATTTACCAAATCGAGGGAACGAAATAGTAAATCGGGCGCACTATTTACCAAATCGAGGGAACGAAATAGTAAATCGCGCACACTATTTACCAAATCGAGGGAACGAAATAGTAAATCGCGCGCACTATTTACCAAATCGAGGGAATGAAATAGTAAATCGCGTGCATGATTTAGCAAATCGAGGGAATGAAATAGTAAATCGAGCGCACGGTTTAGCAAATCGAGGGAATGAAATAGTAAATCACGCACTATTTAGTAAATCGAGGGAACGAAATAGTAAATCGCGCGCACTATTTACCAAATCGAGGGAACGAAATAGTAAATCGCGCGCACTATTTACCAAATCGAGGGAACGAAATAGTAAATCGCGCGCACTATTTACCAAATCGAGGGAATGAAATAGTAAATCGCGCGCACTATTTACCAAATCGAGGGAACGAAATAGTAAATCGCGCGCACTATTTACCAAATCGAGGGAACGAAATAGTAAATCGCGCGCACTATTTACCAAATCGAGGGAACAAAATAGTAAATCGCGCGCACTATTTACCAAATCGAGGGAACGAAATAGTAAATCGCGCGCACTATTTACCAAATCGAGGGAATGAAATAGTAAATCGCGTGCATGATTTAGCAAATCGAGGGAACGAAATAGTAAATCGCGCGCACTATTTACCAAATCGAGGGAACGAAATAGTAAATCGCGCGCACTATTTACCAAATCGAGGGAAAGAAATAGTAAATCGTGTGCACGATTTAGCAAATCGATAGAACAAAATAGTAAATCGAGCGCACGGTTTAGCAAATCAAGGGAACAAAATAGTTAAATGTGTGCACTATTTAGCAAATCGATGGAACAAAATAGTAAATCGCGCCCACGATTTAGCAAATTGAGGTAAAGAAATAGTAAATCTTAAGCACGATTTAGCAAATCGAGGGAACGAAACAGGAAATTGCGTGCACACTTTACTTTTTTTTCTTGCATGTCGTGTGGGGCTCCGTATTTATTAATATTTTGAATTAGCTTTTAATTTTTATATTTTTAGCTTTCATTTTAAGTTTAGTTTAAGTTAATTTTGTCAGGTGCTTTTATCATTTTAATTAGTTTAGATTTTTTTTTCTATTTAGATTTAATTAATTTTTATTTTTGTAATTCTTTTTTTTGTTTTGGTCATTTTAGTATTTCAACTTATTTTTTCAGTTAAACTTAAATTTCATTTAAATTCTTCAAGTTTCTTCTAAAATGGTATTTTATTTAAGCTTTATTAACGAAAATGATTTTTTTTAGTTAATGCTGGTTAGAGCATCTCTTGATTAGGAACTATTTCAAATATGATCTTTTCAATATAATCCTAAAGTTTCTTTCTTTAGTCACTTTTTCAGCAAAAAAAGCTACAAATATGGCCAGATTTATTTAAAAAAAAATCATTTTGTGAATTTGCCCTTTCCATTTTTTCCACAAAGTGAGGGTCAAAATGAAGATGATGATGGTGATGATGAATGCTTTTTCCCTTGATTTTCTTTTTTCCCGCTGAAAAGCGGAGCAGCTGGAATATGCAGAGGACAGATGGAAGTTTCCACCTCGATTATCTTCAGCTAAAAATATCCGCTCAAAAATTAAACGACCATTGGGACTGCTAGCAAAGTGCCTGAGAGAGAGAGAGAGAGAGACGGGATAGGACGCCTGCCATCCTTGGGTATGGGGATGAGGAATGAATAAATGATATGAGATTTTTGAGCGAGATGGAGAGTCACCTTCAAGAGACGTGAGGTCAGCAGCGGGCTAGAGGTCTTACCACAACACATCTCCCTAGATTCCAGCTAAAACACCTCTGGCTAGATCACTGCTTCCCAACTGGTGGGTCGTGACCCAAAAAAGATTGTGGATAGGAAAAGAAACAGGACACAAGTATCTGTGTTTATAACACAATGATTCATATTTATAATGGCACTTGAGTTTCACTATGAAACGGCTGTAAATGAACTCTCTTTCGAGTGGAGTAACTCTCTCTGGAGATGATATCCACCCTAAAACACTTCTTTTGAATCGTGTCTGTTCTTTCAGGAACTGGGCCGATCAGAGACTCACTGTCTGTTCAAAGCAGCAGATATTCTCTTCTTCTTCCTTTGTACTTCATATCTTCAAGAGCTGGTCCTCCAGGTATACTGTACTACCTGGTTTTAGACTAAAATGTTAGAGTCGACAGAGATTCAAGTCTGTTTCAAGTCAAAGTTTAGCCTGTCTTGGGGAAAGCGCTCTTGTGCTCTTAAAGGATTAGTTCACTTCAGAATTCAAATTTCCTGATAATTTACTCACCCCCATGTCATCCAAGATGTTTATGTCTTTCTTTCTTCAGTCGAAAAGAAATTTCTGAGGAAAACATTCCAGGATTTTTCTCCATATAGTGGACTTCACTGGGGTTCAACGGGTTGAAGGTCCAAATGTCAGTTTCAGTGCAGCTTCAAAGAGCTCTACATGATCCCAGACGAGGAATAAGAGTCTTATCTAGAGAAACTATTGCTCATTTTCTAAAAAAAATACATGAAAATTTATATACTTTTTAACCACAAATGCTCGTCTTGCAATGCTCTGCGATGTGCCACGCATTACGTAATCATGTTGGAAAGGTCACGCGTGATGTAGGCTGAAGTTTCAATCCAGTGTCTACAAAGTGATCATGCAAAGATTAAGACTGAAGAAAGAAAGACATGAACATCTTGGATGACATGGGGGTGAGTAAATTATCAGGAAATTTAAATTCTAAAGTGAGCTAATCCTTTAAAAATAAGGGTCCCAAAAGGGGGATGCGATAAAATAACCATTTTTGGTTCCCCAAAGAGCCTTTCAGTGATTGATTCTTAAGAGAACCATTTTTTCCATGAATCTGGTTTTCTCATGAATGGTTCTTCATGGAACCATTTATCTATCTATTACCATTTTTCAGTCATATCCGACATATGCGAGAGACTGTCCATTAATTTTCTTGTCAGTGTTTTTTTCCAGGGTAGGTTGCCAGGTCTTTACCCAACCCACCCCATTACATGGCTTAGGACTCACACACACACACGCACACAGGTTTGTTTTGCTATCTTAGTGGGGACTCTCCATAGGCGTAATGGTTTCTGTATTCTATCCCCCTACACTACCCCTATCCCTAAACCTAACCATCACAGGAAACATTCTGCATTTTTACATTTAAAAAAAAACATCATTTAGTATGTTTATTAATCCATTTCCCTCGTGGGGACCGCTGGCTGGTGATGTAGGTGATCTCAGGTTTTTATTACATCGTGGGGCCATTTGGTCCCCACGATGTAATATAAACAAGAACACACACACACACACACACGCCACCTATTGATGGTTCAGTTAAGAACCTTTAACATCCATGGAAACGTTCCATTCCATAGAAGGTTCATTTCATTAAAATGTTCTTTTTAAGAGCTGATCACGGAAAGGTTCTTTGAGGAACCAAAAATGCTTCTTTTATGGCATCACTGTGAAAACCCCTTTTTTGGATCATTTTATTTTTAAGAGTGTAAATCTGACAATAGTGAAGCAGTGTTTGTTCTCAAGAGACAAACGTCCAAGACGTCGTTGAGTTTTTTCGAGACATCTGTCTGTGACATCACTCAGCTTATGGAATTTCTGTAATTCCAAAGGATTAAGCATGTTTGACGATGGAAGCTTTATTTAAATATTGAAACATTGACAACGTGACAGTGCAATTTTTCAGAATGATGTCTCGTATCCCAGTTTAATATGCAGAGACAAATAATAATACATTTGTAGGTTGAATCTCTCAGAAGTGGAACTCAGTGGTGGAATTAAACATTGATCTGTTAGTTTGAGCAGCCTGACACAGATGCCTTTACCTTTTGGGACCCAGTTATCTGTTTGTTTGAACAATGGAAGACTGGTGAACAGATTGGGAAAAATGTTTGAAAACAATTACAGTTTTAAGATCTGTTAACATTGCATTTAATTCCATTTTATATTTGATTTAAGCAAGTGCTGCAAACGCAGATCTTTCACATAATAAATCTTCCCTACAGAAAACACACACTCCAGATATTGTTTGTAGAGGGGGTGTCACGAGTGATTGTGTGGGTGTGATTGCAGAGGCTGATATAAATCAATAGGTCAGAGGTGTGTGTGTGTGTGTGTGTGTGTGTGTTGTCTTTAGTAATAGTGTCTGTGCTGTAATACTGGCAGCACCACAGTCCAGTAATTCAGAACAAAGGTCCTCTATCTCATTCTCTCAGCTTCTCATTTTCTCGTTTGCAACCATCATTAATGTCCAATTTTGTCCTGTGTTTTTGTTTTATTGGATATTGCTTCTCTGCAGGAGCAAAAGATATTCATTTTTTTAGATGATTTGCAGTGAGACAAAACTCACCTTAGCATAAAAGCCAACTAGTTTTTTACATATTCTGAAGAAAATACGAGTGATTTTTCCCATGCAAAAATCCCCACAATGTTTTTGTACATGCATGCAAACTGCTGGACTTTCTGTGAAATTCACTGTTCTGACATTGAAATATGGCTATTCCTGTGATTTGTGCATTTTAAGGTAGAATATCTGCCATTTTTGTTCAGACCAATTATATAGTAATTTGCTAGGCTTGAACGTGAAGTTTTTCATTTTACGAAACTTTGTTTTTGTCAAAACTGAATTGTAAAGTTGTTTAAATTGTAGTTTACGGTCAATTTACAGTTTAGTATGGAAGCTTGTTTCCGCCATGAAATAAAAATAAAAAAGGTAATTGCGACTTTTTTCTCGCAATTGCGAATTAAAAATTTAGAATTCTGAGAAACTCGCAATTTTGTGTTCTAACGTCCAATTGTGAGGGGGAAAAAGACAATGTTTTTTTTTTCTCAGAATTGTTTATAACTCACAATTCTGACTTTATATCATGCAATTCTGATTTTATATCTCGCAATTCTGACTTTATAACTCGCAATTCTGACTTTATATCTCGCAATTCTGATTTTATATCTCGCAATTCTGACTTTATAACTCACAATTCTGACTTTATATCTCGCAATTCTGATTTTATATCTCGCAATTCTGACTTTATAACTCACAATTCTGACTTTATATCATGCAATTCTGATTTTATATCTCGCAATTCTGACTTTATAACTCACAATTCTGACTTTATATCATGCAATTCTGATTTTATAACTCACAATTCTTACTTTATATCATGCAATTCTGATTTTATATCTCGCAATTCTGACTTTATAACTCGCAATTCTGATTTTATATCTCGCAATTCTGACTTTATAACTCACAATTCTGACTTTATAACTCACAATTCTGACTTTATAATTCTTACTTTATAACTCACAATTCTGACTTTATAATTCTTACTTTATTATTCACAATTCTGACTTTATAATTCTTACTTTATAACTCACAATTCTAACTTTATAACTCACAATTCTAACTTTATAACTCACAATTCTGACTTTATAACTCACAATTCTGACTTTATAATTCTTACTTTATAACTCACAATTCTGACTTTTTTAATTCTGACTTTTTTAATTCTTACTTTATATCTCGCAATTCTGACTTTATAACTCGCAATTGCGACTATATCATAATTCTGACTTTATAACATGCAATTGAGTTTTTTTTTTNTTTATTTTTTTTTTTTTTTTTTTTTTTTTGTGATAAAGTGTGTTTACAAGCTGTTTCATTTATTTAAAAAAAATGAATAAAAAATTAAAAGTAAATCCATAAAATTATCCCATGATGGAACCCTTAAAAGATTCTAAATATGAAGCTCATGACGGAACCCTTTATCGTTCTATATAGAACCTTTTCTTCTAACAGTGTGGCTTCTTAAATATCCACTAGTTGCATGAATCAATTTCACGAGAGGCTATGATTCAAACATGTGTCTTCTGTCTGTGTTTCTGTGAGCTTTAAAATAACAGCAGATGTATGTTGACGCTTGAGCAAAGAACAGAGTCATTTTCTGCCCATCTTGTCTTGCTTTAGTATTTACACCTTCTCTATCTATCACAGGAAATCAATATCTGACCACAGAGCGCACTTGCTGTGGGCAGTTAACATGAACACTGTGTTACAGTTGAATCAATAGCCGTTACTGATTTAAATAGATCGTTAGTGCAGGTGGACGCGTGTCTGTTCATTTGTAAGGTTGTGGCTCTGGAGAAGAATGTTCTTTTGGAGTCATGTTCACCAGAGGAAAGGTTGCACTTTTACTGTAGAAGCACTTTAAGTATTTAAAGTTCACACAGAACTCATTTTTCTGTTCCACTGCGCTAGTCTTCTTCTAGTGTACTTCTAAACATACCCTTGAGACAAATCTACTGTATCCACCTGTTTGTGTGTTCAGGTGGAGTCAGAACATCTCTGAACATCTGCCACCACTGCAGGTCAGAGCTTTCTATCGGAATAACCTCTCGATTTATGCAGAGACAGATTCGTACCTCTCATTTCTCTCCACCATATGGAAATCTTGAACAGCAGATGATCATCTGTCCTGTCAGATCTGTCGCTCCCTCTTCAATCTGTTCATTCTGTCACAGGAAGAACGGATGGAGGGGCTGCGGGAACCGGATGGCTCATTTCTTACTGAAGACGTTTTGAGATTGCAGCTGAGGCTTTATGTCTGCTTGATAGAATATCTGAAATTAATTGTAGCTCAGAAGAGAAAGAAAAGCTGGAACGATTTTACTTATGGCCACCAGTATGACTGCATGTGTCGTTCCCCAAGTGAAGAGCCATAATTCAAGTCCAGTTAACAATAATATTAGTAATGATTTCTTGCACAAAAAACAGGTAGTAATTAAACTGAACGAAGTTTCGTTTCCTTATAAATGTGTGAATCGGTTGAATGAATGATTCACTGATTCACTCGTACTGGTAGTCAGTTGTTGTGTTTGTGAATTAATCAGTGTGTTAGAATGAATTTTGTTAGTGGTTCATTGAGTCACTCATAATATTTGTGACTTATTTAGTTCCCGAATAAATCAATGTGTTCAAACGAATTGGTTGAATGAATGATTCACTGACTCACTCATAATGATAGTCACTTGATTTGTTCCTGAATTAATTAGTGTGTTTGAACGAAACGGTTGAATGAATGATTCAATGACTCAGTCATGATTGTTTCGTTCCTGAACCATTCGGTGTGTTTGAACGAATCAGTCAAATGAATGATTTAATGACTCACTCATAATGATAATCACTTGTTTTTTTCCTGAATCAATCAGTGTGGTTGAACAAATTGTAAAAATGAATGATAAAAACAAATCAGTTGAATGATGTTTAAAAGAATCAGTTGAAAGAATGATTCACTGACTCACTCGTAATGATAGTCACTACTTTTGTTCCTGAATGAATTGGTATGTTTGAACGAATTGGTTGAATGAATGATTCAATGACTCCTGATTAATTATATGTACTTGATTATGATTAATTATATATGTACATTTCTGAAATGACATAATTTGGACACAGTCAACTCAAATCAGTTAAATGAATGATTTAACGACTCACTCATAATGATAGCGTGCGTCTCAAAGTGCATACTATCCGTCCTAAAAAGTATGTGACATTAGTAATATTCAATACTATTTAGGGTGGATAGTATGCACATTGGGATGCAGGGATAGTCACTTTTTTTCATTCCTGAATCAGTGTGTTTGAACAAATCGTTAGAATGATTGATTCATTGACTCACTCATAATGATAGTCACTTGTTTCATCCTAAATGAATCAGTTTTTTGAACGAATTGGTCGAATGAATGATTCATTGACTCACTTGTTATGATAATCACTTGTTTTGTTCCTGAATGAATTAGTGTGTTAGAAAGAAGCATTTGAGCGATTCAATGATTCACTCATAAAGACGATAGGTGTGTTTGAATTGAAACGCTTCAAGTCAAACACACCTAGTGGCTTATTTCATTCCTTAATGAATTAGCATTTTTGATTGAATAATTTAAACACACAAATCAATGAATCACTCAGAAAGACTCACTTGTCACCAATTAATGGAGTAACAATGTAACTTGCAGAAAAGTTAAAATAACATCATTAACTAACTGTTGTTTAGTAAATTTCATCTATAATTTCTTTCAGTTTTTACATTATATGACTAATTTAAACTGAAAAAAGAATGTTTTCATCTAGAATATAAACTATTAGACATGTTTATTGCAAACAGAGCTCTAAACACAGTGAAAGCACAATAAAAGGCTGGAATAATGTGTGTGTGTTTCAGTTGTAGGTCATTTGTCTTCATGTATGCTCAGGAACCCATCTGTAGGACGTGGCGCATCTCAAACCAACCGTTTTACCAGATAATTCTCTCCCGTTTCTGCCTCTGAATCGCACACATTAACGCAGAGCGCCTCGTGAGGGCCGTTTGAAATGAAATTCACAACACCTCTTTGTCACGTTGACATTCCAGCTCAACAATTGAACCAAAATTGACCCGTACGAGCCAAGATCATTAAGGAGATAATGAAAGGACTAATGACACACACACAGAACAGATATTAGTGTCACTGATCTCTGTGTGACCCATTAGTGTGATCCTGTACAGAAAGGCTTTTTTAAGTAGATTCAGGCTATTGGAGAGGCTTTAGTGGACACGTGTGTGTGTGTGTAAGATAAGGATAATAGTTTGTCAAACAGTGAAATGCTCCGCTGTGTATTCGGGCCAAATCTTCCGCTAAAACAGGCTCAGTTGAGCAGATTAGTGCGCAGTGATTTTATAGATTATGGATCATTTCTGGATTTGATATATATATATCAGTCAGACAGCACTCACATTGATCTACCGCTTTCGTCCATCTTTATCTTCCTATTGTCTCTCTTCATTCGACTTTTATTTCTATCTGCAGTACATCTAACTATGTACTAATGACTGCACTCTAAAAAAATAGTGGGTTAAAAACAAACCAAGTTGGGTTGAAAATGGACAAACCCAGCAATTGGGTTGTTTTAACCCGGCGGTTGGGTTAAATGTTTGATCAACCTACTGGGTATTTTTATTTAACTCAACTATTGTTTAAAAATGACTATACAGGGCTCAACACTAAAGATTTTTTCTGCTGGCCGGTCGGCCCAGAGGTTCAAATTTTTACTTGCCCTGCCAAAATTTTCACTGGCCCAACAACAAAAAAATGTATAAAGTAAAAGAAAAGAAAATGGGCTTATAAAATAAGCCTAGTTATTGTTGTGTGTTTTTGTAACCTTAATAAATAAGATTATGACACCAATAGTTACTAGATTAACTCAATTAAATTTGAAATATTGTTAGACAAGTAAACAGTAATAAAATAGGAACAAATAATCAAAATGGCACGAATAAATACAACAGAATAAACATAAATGAAATAAACGGTGCTTTTCAGGTTTTTTATGTAGGCTTAAACAGGAAATTTTCAGGTACAGATATTGTAATCTAATGTATAACTATATAACTAGATTAAACTTTATTAAAGTTCATTAGTCAAGAGCAGTTACAGATGCATAAATACTGTTTTGAAATGCTGAAAATATAGAACATTAAATACTGTTATTTGAAATTATTTATAAAATGAAAAGATACTTTAAATGTGAAATTAAACCCGCCAGTAGGTGGCAGCGAATCACTGTTAATGAGCGAGTCATTGAGATTCAACCGATTCATTCAATCGGCTGATTCATTCAGGAAGTGTTGCTCAGAGACTCAAAACAATGCTGTGGACTTTGGAACTATTTTCGTTGGTGAAATAGAGCGAAACAAGCGATTTGGTGTCTAAAATGTCAATGTCAATTAATATAAACTGCTTATTTATTAAACTGTACGTTGTATAAAATCAATATAACATTTGTAATCATGCTGATATTTGGAGAATATAGGTAATACAGGTTAATTATATTAAATGATATACATATAGTTATCTTGAATTCTGGGGGCTATTCTAAATGCATTTTAATAGACTAAATCACGCAGTGAAATTGTGCACTCTAAATATGCACGCACACTACCTACTAGACCACGTCACGTAGTGTATGCATGCACTCAATGGGTGTGTTTTTGTTTGGTTTTTGTAAAGTGGGGGACATACTCGATAATTTTAGATAGTTAAATCAACAATTACGATATTATAGACGATATATAACACACACCCCTACAACAGTGGCCCTATTGGGCAAGTGACAGTTCTGTCAACTGTCCCGAGCGTCGTTCACACTGGCCCCGGGCCATCGGGCAGTCCTTATTGTCAAGCCCTGCTATATTGCTTGCTTAAAATAAACCCAAAGCATGTTGGAAATTATCATTTATTAATAAGTTTAATGAATAACAATTAAACAATATAAAATTGCTTATTAAAAAATGTTCACCGTTTGATTATTATTGTTGCCTCTAGTAATTATGTGTGATTTTTAATTTCCAACATATTTTGGGTTCATTTTAAGACAGCCATATAGTAATTTTTAAACAATAGTTGGGTTAAATAAAACTACCCAGCAGGTTGGTCAAACATTTAACCCAACTGCTGGGTTAAAACAACCAGTCACTGGGTTTGTCCATTTTCAACCCAACTTGGGTTGTTTTTAACTCAGCATTTTTTGGAGTGTAAAAATAAAAACAGTTTTTTCTTCGTACAACCATAATCAAACTACTCTGTCAATATTCAAAAGTCCAAATAGAGACCAAAACAGAGACCAGAGCTAAGAGGTGGTTACAACTACACAGCCCAGTCTAAGATAGGTCTGATATTGGGAGACAGGTTGTGTGTAGCCTAATTTGCAAGAACCAGGGAGTTCGCGGTTTACTTTCACTTTCGAATTCGCAATCGCACATACTCTGTGGGTGGTGCTGAGTTCGCTTTCTACAAGATAAGACATTTATCAGACACTTCGGCTCTGTTGCGCAACGAAACGGTTCTCGCCTTGGGGCAGTCGTGGCCTAATGGATAGAGAGTCGGACTTGTAACCCAAAGGTCATGGGTTCGAGTCTCAGGTCCGGCAGGGATTGTCGGTGAGGGGAGTGAATGTCCAGCGCTCTCCCCACCCTCAATACCACGACTGAGGTGAGACCCTTGAGCAAGACACCGTACCCCCAACTGCTCCCCGGGCGCCGCAGAAATGGCTGCCCACTGCTCCGGGTGTGTGTTCACTGCTGTGTGTGTGTTCACTGCTGTGTGTGTGTGCACTTGGATGGGTTAAATGCAGAGCACAAATTCTGAGTATGGGTCATCATACTTGGCCACATGTCACTTCACTTCACTCACTTAACGCCCGGTTCAGACTACACGATTTTTGCCCGATTTTACCACAATCTGCTTGACGTAGGGTGTCGTGGGGATTTGTAAACGACAATGGGTGTCGGGAGGCAAGATTCGATCGTTTCAGCTCGTGTAGGAACGCAACTGATTTCTGATTAATTTCTTTAATTATTTTTAGTTCTTATCGTTCATCCATCACTACTGCATTCACACTAAAGCTGTATGATGCTGTTAATGATCTTTATCTTCATCTATATTCCTCAGACTCTCCATCATACGTAATTAATGCTGTTGTTTTCTCGTCGGTCATCAGACTATAAACATCGGTGACAAACTGTTCTCATTTTCTGCAGACAAACCCAATTCATCAGCATGAAGTATATCAGATCTCTGAGGAAGGCGACATCGCACTGATTTTTCTGTGCATTTCGTTGGTTCTCCTGTGATGCTTTGGACTTTTATTGTGATTCTTGCTGTCAAGAACTCGTCCAGAGTGGTCTCCTGAACCTCAGCACACGTGTTTCTCTCTACGGTAAAAACGGACAGTGATGGATGTATTTTTGGGCTCGCTCTATTCCCAGCTCGCATCTGTCTAGGAATAGCTAGATATTTCCTCTATTTCACGGCTCCCTTGACTCAACAGTTTCCCCCCGCTTTCTCAAGTTCTTTTAAATGTGATTTGTACACTTGCTAAGAACAAACTCGTATGTAAATGTGTCTCTGAGACACAGAGTGACTGATTCATGCATGTATTAGTCTATTAATGAGCGAGTCTCTTAAACAATTAAGTACAACGCCGTTGAAAACCAGCCGTTCCCTGAGCTCTGACTTCAAGACATTACATGACCGGAGCGTGAAACCTGATATTATGGATTCTAAATACGACTCGGAGAAAAGTGTGATAAAAGCCTGACTCCCCTTCAAATGATTACACGGCCTCACTCTATGAAAATGAGCTCAATTATAATTAATCCTGATTTAAATACTGCTGCAGGAATTAATTACACATTAGCATAAGGCTGAGTTCTTTGATAGTCTGTGTGTGTAGCGTACAGAGAAAGACTGGAGATAAGCTAATATTAAATCTCAGCGTTGCACCTGATATGGACGTGCAGAAGTGGATTCGATCTTGTGAAAGCAGATGAAGATTTTCTGTTGAGATAATGTTGTTTTTTAGGTCCAAACATCATATGCACTCCAGGCATAAATCTCAAATTGTTGTTTAAGTGAGATGAGTGGTTACTTTACTAAGTGATTCCTCTTAAAAAACAGAAGTATACTTCAAGTTCGTTTTATTGAGTATACTCAAGTAAAGTTTAAGTATATTTTTAAGTATACTTTATGTAGTACTAATATCAACGTACTAATAGTATACTTGTAAGCGTACTATTTCAATACTACTTGGGACTATATTGGCCCACTTTTAGTGTATAAAAGTATACTTTTAAGTGTTTTTTGTTTGTACTGCATCTGTACTACAAGTGAACTTATAAGTATACTGATAGTTTACTAGTTAAATACTTGTAGCACATTTTTTAGTTTATGAAAGCACACTTTGAGGTATACTCTCAGTAAACTACTAGTTTAGTAGTTTTATACTGCAAATAAGTTTTCTTTAGAAATCAATATTTTCAAACAATGTACGTTTATAAAACTTATGTAGTAAAACTTATGTAGTAAGTATGTAAAACTATGTGAAGAAAGTATTTAATAGGCTATACTCAATCAAAACACAAGCCAATTATACTTAGAATACTTAATTGATTACAAGATTGAGTACAGGCCAAATATACTTGTGTAATTTTACTAGTCTAGTATACTTAAGTGTAATTTTAAGTATATTTCTGAGAAGTACATAAAAAGTAGACTGAAAGTATACTTTCTTACTTTAGCTCAAAAGAAGTACACTAATAGCACACTTGAATACACTTTTTTTTGTAAGGGCAAACACCATTTTCTTCTGCTCTTACAGAAAAATAAGTATACTTCAAGTTCATTTTATTAAGTATACTTCAGTAAAATTCAAGTATATTTTTAAGTATACTCTATGTAGTAAGTATAGTAATATCAATGTGTTAGTATACTTGTTAGTGTACTATTTCAATACCACTTGGGACTACATTGGCCCACTTTTTAGTGTGTAAATGTATACTTTTAAGTGTAACAGTAGTAAACTTTGACTAGTTTACAACTGTTTTTCATTAGTACTGCAACTATACTACAAGTGAACTTATAAGTATACTAGTAGTTTACTATTGTCATACTTGTAGCACATTTTTTAGTTTATGAAAGCACAATTTGAGGTATACTCTCAGTAAACTACTAGATAAGTAGTTTTATACTGCAAATATACTTTTAAGCTTTCTTTAGAAATCAATATTTTCAAACAATGTACGTTTATAAAACTTATGTAGTAAAACATATGTAGTAAGTATGTAAAACTATGTGAAAAAAGTATTTAATAAGCTATACTCAATCAAAAAGCCAAGTATACTTAGAATACTTAATTGTACTTTTAATTAATTAAAAGACTGAGTACAGGCCAAATATACTTAGATTTGTCTGTCAGTACAAGTTTAGTATACTTAAGTCTAATTTTAAGTATATTTCTGAGAAGTACATAAAATGTAGACTGAAAGTATACTTTCTTATTTTAAGCTCAAAAGAAGTATACTAATAGCACACTTGAATAAACTTTTTTTTTGTAAGGGCAAACACCATTTTCATCTGCTCTTACAGAAAAATAAGTATACTTCTAGTTCATTTTATTAAGTATACATCAGTAAAGTTCAAGTATATGTATTTTTTAAGTATACTAATGTAGTAAGTATAGTAATATCAATGTGCTAGTATACTTGTAAGTGTACTATTTCAATACCACTTGGGACTACATTGGCCCACTTTTTAGTTTATAAATGTATACTTTTAAGTGTAACAGTAGTAAACTTTGACTAGTTTACAACTGTTTTTCATTTGTACTGCAACTATACAAGTGAACTTATAAGTATACTAGTAGTTTACTATTGTCATACTTGTAGCACATTTTTTAGTTTATGAAAGCACACTTTGAGGTATACTCTCAGTAAACTACTAGTTTAGTAGTTTCATACTCCAAATATACTTGTAAGTTTTCTTTATAAATCTGTATTTTCAAACAATGTAAATAAGACAGTGTGTAAAACTATGTAAAAAAAATTGTTTAATAGGCTACTCAATCAAAAGAGTAAACACAATTACAAACCAAGTATACTTAGAATACTTCATTATACTCTTAAGTATATCTCGATCAAAGGATTGAGTACAAGTGTACGCCAAATAAATGTACACTTTTCTGTCAGTATAAGTCAAGTACACTTAAGTGCAATTTTAAGTATATTTCTGACAAGTACATAAAGAGTAGACTGAAAGTGTACTTTCTTACTTTAAGTTTAAAAGAATAGCACACTTGAATAAACACACCTGGAACATAAAACAGTGAAAAACTCCCACAGACGCACATTAGAGGCCTGCTAAAATCCCAACTAAAACATTTTTCCCTAGTTTTGGCTAGTTTAATCTTTTTTTTTTTCAGTTCAGTTCATTCATTATTCATAATTTCACTTTATTCAGTTTGCTTTTTCTTAGAATATTCAATTTGATCTGAATTAAGTTCATTTTCATTTAATATTTATCCGCTGCTGCATTAAATGTTAAAGTGATCACATTAAATCGTGTTGCATTAAAAACTCAACCAGAGAAAGTTTGAGAATGAAACAGGAAGTGATGTCATTCATCTCATCTTGTTTCCTGCTTAGTCCACATTTGACGCAGGAAGTTTTTCTGTGTTTTTCTCACATCGTTGATTTGGACTCAGGTGTGCCTCCATTAGCCGAGCATCAGCTGATGTCATTGTGGTGAAAAATCCTGCATCATGTGAACAGAGGTTGTTTTCTTCAAGCTTAATGTATTTAAAAAGGCATATTGTCTCGTGTTTTTTATGTATTGTCTTCTTAAAATGGTTTATTGAAGGAGTAAGTTGTGCTTTACAGTGATTTCACCGCAGTAACGGGTTGTTTTTACCATCCTCAAGTGGATGTTATCAAGCGTTGGTGAGAGCTGTCCTGAAACCGCCCGCTGTAAATACTGCGGCTTTCTCCTCGTACCCTCAACCATGCCAGGCATTCTGTTCTAGAGCCGTTTCCGTGGCAATTGAGGGCCGTCTCTGTGGCGATGGTTGTCCTGGCGAAGGCTCTGGAGCCAGACACGGCTTGTGTGCTTTGTTCCAGGTTATTAGCATGTGAATTCATCACTGCAGAAGAGTTTCCCTCAAACAACGGGCTCCCTGTTCAGCGGCCCTCATGCGGGAGGGGCCTCCGATAGGCACTACTGCGCTAAAAGTCTTCATGACGCGCTGACCGCTGCCTTTAGGGTCCGTTTGTCATGTGCTTTTAAATTTGGCTTGTTTAGTGATCATGCAGTGCTCAGAGGAACATTTTGTGTTGCTCAGAGGTTGCTCTTTCATAACTTGGGAGACTTCCCAAACTTCCTTCAACTTCAACTATCAACAAATTGATTGAATTTTAATTATCTTTTAATTTTTTGTGATTGTATAAAGTTTTGATAGCAGACTTTAGAGCACAGTTTGAGACATTTTCTTCTGAAAATCTAGTGAACATGTGAGATTACTTGTGAGTTTTTTTCTCTAGAGAAAAATCTGAGAAATAGGATGCATTCAGTTTTGTAGGGCCCTATGAAATCCGTTTTATTTTTTTCCAGATTTGATTTGTTTGTTTTTTTTTCATTAAATTTTTCTGGATTCCATTTTTTTCCCGTTTTAAGCTTTTCTGGATTCCATTTTAATGGTTAAATTAAATTGTAGTAATCAAAAAGCTTGTCTAATGAATTGAAATCATGAAACCTATACAATTTAAAGGATTAGTTCACTTTCAAATTAAAATTTCCTGATAATTTACTCACCCCCATGTCATCCAAGATGTTCATGACTTTCTTTCTTCAGTCAAAAAGAAATGAAGGTTTTTGATGAAAACATTCCAGGATTATTCTCCTTATAGTGGACTTCAATGGAGCCCAAACGGTTGAAGGTCAAAATTACAGTTTACAGCGATCCCAGACAAAAAAAGTAGGGTCTTATCTAGAGAAACCATCGCTCATTTTCTAAATTTAAAAAAATATATATATAAGTTTTAACCATAAATGCTCATCTTGAACTAGCTCTCTTCTTCTCCTCTATTAGAATTCTGGCAGTGTAGACACTGCTAAGTGTATTACTGCCCTCCACAGGTCAAAGTTTGAACTAAATTGTCATATACAATATGCTAGTGCAAGTATATAACAATTAGTTCAAACTTTGGCCTGTGGAGGGCAGTATTACGCTTAGCAGTGTCTACACTGCTGGAATTCTAATAGAGAAGAAGAAGAAGAGAGCTAGTTCAAGATGAGCATTTATGGTTAAAACGTATTCATTTTTTATTTATTTTTTTAGAAAATGAGCGATGGTTTCTCTAGATAATACCCTTATTTCTCGTCTGGGATCGCTGTAAACTGTAATTTTGACCTTCAACCGTTTGGGCTCCAGTGAAGTCCACTATATGGAGAATAATCCTGGAATGTTTTCATCAAAAACCTTAATTTCTTTTTGACTGAAGAAAGAAAGACATGAACATCTTGGATGACATGGGGGTGAGTAAATTATCAGGAAATTTTAATTTGAAAGTGAACTAATCCTTTAACAGCAATTTATTAAAAGTTTAACAAAAATTCAATTTTTTAGGGTCCTATGAAATACTTTTTTTTTTCTCAAATTCCATTTTATTTTTTATCAAAATCTGTGTTTTCTGTTTTAAGTTTTCTGGTTTCCTTTTTTATGGTTTAATAAAATTTTAATAATCAAAACGAATGTCTAATTAATTGAATTTATAAAAACAACTAAATGTATTAAAAAAGTATGATTTTTTTCCCCCCGAAATTTCAGAAAGTGTTGTGTATTTTAAGTTTTCTGGCAACCAAATGAAGGCATAAAACATTAATTTAATTTATCTTTTAATCATATGACATTAAACAAACTTTTTTTCCAAACAAAGTGCTGCACAACAGAGCTTTACTGTTCAAATTAAAACATGTAAGAAAAATTGTGATTATTCCTTAAAAAAAGAATTAGTGCAAGTATAATTATTACATTGAAACATAGCTAAATTCTACTTTACGACAGTAATATATTTCTGTCACAATTTCTTCAAGTTAAACTGAAGTTTTATTTTGTCGGGTTGCAGTGAAGACCGTTGAGTTTCTGTGTTTATGATATGAAGATAGTTTTTCTCAAATGAAATGATAAAATGCTCATGAAGTGTCTCTCAGAGCGGCTCTGGAGATGAAGTTCATGTGTTCATGTCCTCATATAGTGAGGCGGCAGAGGCTGAAAACCACACAAGCGTCACTCGTATTTCAGTGTGTGTGTTAAATGAAACCGCGCGTCTGCGCCATTCATTCAGACAGAACATGCAGGATTCATATTTAAATATTCTTTTTGCAGTTTAATATTCACAGACACTAGTCCATAATCACGATTTGACAAAAAATTGACAAATTCCATGACATTCCGCGTTATACAGTACATTTTGTTTTTATGACTGGATTCCTCGATTCTGTCCGCATTTTCCCCATTGCGGAAATCATAGGGCCCTACGTTTGCTCTCATTGCTGTCTGGGAGAACCAAAATTTAGAGTTTTTATTGATAAGCCATCACACAGGGTCTATAGGCCTGAAATATGTTTTGTTCACAGATGGAGATTCATACTGGCATTGTTGAGAACAGAAGCACAGATGCTTACAAGATAACACTGCCAGTCTCTTCGCAAAATACTTACATTATACACAATATACACAGCCAGCGATTTCTGAAGTGCTCAAATTCACAATATTGACCGGCTCGAGAGCTGCCAGGAGGGCTGATTTCAATCAGTGACACGAATACTGTATCAGATACGTGATTACACAAAGGGACGAGGATCAATGACAAACATCAATGGTCATGAAGCTGTTGTTCACTCTGATCCTGCAGGAGATCGTTCCGACCGAGGACATGAAGCTGATGATGTTTGACTGTTTCTGTATTGATTTACAGCCCATCAGTGAGACGGGACCGCAGACAGACGGATTTCATGGGGACCAATTAAAAGGTGTAATTGATGAGGTGCCACAAGCTGATTTACACTAAAGTGTCAAAAACCCTCATGTGTAACAGAGAGAGAAAGAGAGAGAGAGTGCATGTCAGCTTCGTATCTGCATCCTAAATTTAGCTGTTTGTTGTTCAGGCTGTACAGTATACAGGTTTGAGGGAAGGGATGGATGGACGGATGGACGGACAGACAGATAATAGATTGACAGACTGATGGATGGCTGGATGGATGGACGGACGGATGGACAGATGGGTAGAATGAGAGATGGATGGATGGATGTACGAGGGATGGACAGGTAGATAGACTGACAGACAGCGGGATTGACGGACGGACGGACAGACAGACGGATGGACAGATAGATAGATTGACAGACGGAGGGATGGATGGATAGATGGACGGATTGATTGATTGATTGATTGACGGATGGATTGATTGACAAATGAATGGATGGATGGCCGGCGGACAGACAGACGGATTGATTGGTTGGTTGATGGATGGATAGATTGACAAATGTATGGATGGATGGACGGATGGACAGATATAGATAGATTGACAGACGGAGGGATGGAAGGATAGACTGATTGATTGATTGACGAAATGATTAATTGACGGATGGATGGACGAATGGATAGATTGACAAATATATGGATGGATGGACGGACAGACAGACGGATGGACAGATGGATTGATTGATTGATTGGTTGATGGATGGATGGATGGATGGATGGATAGATTGACAAACGTATGGATGGATGGACGGATGGACAGACAGACGGATGGATGGATAGATATAGATAGATTGACAGACGGAGGGATGGAAGGACAGACGGATTGATTGATTGACAGACAGATGGATGGATGGATGGACAGACAGGGAGGAATGGATGGATGGACAGATAGGTAGAACGATAGATTGACGGATGGATGGACAGATAGATAGATTGACGGACAGACAGACGGATGAATAGATAGATAGATTGACAAACTGAGGGATGGATGGATGGATGGATAGGCGGACGGACAGATAGATTGTTAGACGGATGGATGGATGGATAGGCGGACGGATAGATGGATGGATGGATGGATGGATGGATTGATGGATTGATGGATTGATGGATTGATGGATGGATGGATGGATGGATGGATAGACGGATGGATAGATTGATAGACGGATGGATTGATGGATGGATGGATAGGCGGACGGATGGATGGATGGATGGATGGATTGATGGATTGATGGATTGATGGATTGATGGATGGATGGATGGATAGACGGATGGATAGACGGATGGATAGATTGATAGACGGATGGATTGATGGATGGATGGATAGGCGGACGGACGGACGGACAGATGGATGGATGGATGGATAGGCGGACGGATGGATGGATGGATGGATAGATATAGATAGATTGACAGACGGAGGGATGGAAGGACAGACGGATTGATTGATTGACAGACAGATGGATGGATGGATGGACAGACAGAGGGAGGAATGGATGGATGGACAGATAGGTAGAACGATAGATTGACGGATGGATGGACAGATAGATAGATTGACGGACAGACAGACGGATGAATAGATAGATAGATTGACAAACTGAGGGATGGATGGATGGATGGATAGGCGGATGGACAGATAGATTGTTAGACGGATGGATGGATGGATGGATAGGCGGACGGACGGATAGATGGATGGATTGATGGATTGATGGATGGATGGATGGATGGATAGGCGGACGGATGGATAGATTGATAGACGGATGGATTGATGGATGGATAGGCGGACGGACGGACGGACGGACAGATGGATGGATGGATGGATGGATGGATAGGCGGACGGATGGATGGATGGATAGATATAGATAGATTGACAGACGGAGGGATGGAAGGACAGACGGATTGATTGATTGACAGACAGATGGATGGATGGATGGACAGACAGAGGGAGGAATGGATGGATGGACAGATGGACAGATAGGTAGAACGATAGATTGACGGATAGATGGACAGATAGATTGACGGACAGACAGACGGATGAATAGATAGATAGATTGACAAACTGAGGGATGGATGGATGGATAGGCGGACGGACAGATAGATTGTTAGACGGATGGATGGATGGGCGGACGGATGGATAGATTGATAGACGGATGGATAGATGGATGGATAGGCGGACGGATGGATAGATTGATGGATGGATGGATGGATGGATAGATTGTTAGACGGACGGACGGACGGATGGATGGATAGGCGGATGGATGGATAGATTGATAGACGGATGGATGGATGGATAGATTGTTAGACGGACGGACGGATGGATGGATAGGCGGACAGATGGATAGATTGATAGACGGATGGATGGATAGATTGTTAGACGGACGGACGGATGGATGGATAGGCGGACGGATGGATAGATTGATAGATGGATGGATGGATGGATGGATGGATGGATAGACGTATTGACGGACGGACGGATGGATGGATAGGCGGACGGATGGATAGATTGATAGACGGATCGATGGATGGATGGATGGATGGATAGACGGATGGACGGACAGACGGACGGATGGATGGATAGGCGGACGGATGGATAGATTGATAGACGGATGGATGGATGGATAGATTGTTAGACGGACGGACGGATGGATGGATAGGCGGACGGATGGATAGATTGATAGATGGATCGATGGATGGATGGATGGATGGATAGACGGATGGACGGACAGACGGACGGATGGATGGATAGGCGGACGGATGGATAGATTGATAGACGGATGGATGGATGGATGGATGGATAGACGTATTGACGGACGGACGGATGGATGGATAGGCGGACGGACGGATAGATTGATAGACGGACGGACGGATGGATGGGTGATAAACGGAGAGATGCAGTAGATGTGTTTAGTTCAGTGCTGCTGCTGAATGAGTTTGTGTCCGGAGCGAACAGGAAGTTGGAACATTCAGCAGAAGCACACAGTTCTAGTGAACAAAACAGAACTGAAGTTCACTCTGAGAAGGATTGTTACTCTCTGTGTGAATAAATGCTTCCAGTGACTCCATAATCCTTAAGAGCAACATGCGGCGCATATCCAGTAATCCACGCAAAACTTCAAAACAGCACATGGATTACAGATGTAAAAACCTACCTCAGTGCGTTCGCCGACCTCTGACCCCTCCGGCATCAGTTCATCCCGCAGCAGAAACCCTGCTGTATTATTCATCCGTACAGCGGCACACGTGTGTTTTCAGGAGCGGTCAGAGGAAGTGCTGAGTTTGCTCTGCATGATGCTTTTTGATGACAGAAGCGATGAAACACAGCTGTATTCTCTGGAGAGTCATGTGACATCACCTGAATCCTAACGAGTTCATCCGTACGACGGTTTCTCTCTTCAATCCGCCTGTCACTGAAATGAATGTGCACATAGTTAACGTATGTCTAAATTAAGCTTGCGTGAGACTTCTTGAAAGGTGCGTTGAATGATTAATGATCTTTGTGGGATAATCTAGGTTAAGTCTCGGGAGATTAAAAAAATCTATATTCATAGAGGAATACTTGATTAAAGGCCCACTAAGTGATTTGTTTATTATTTAAAAAGTTTTACACATTAAGAAATTAATAGTACTTCTATAATTATGAAAAAGCCGCTTTATTTTAGCTGAAGTCCGTGATGGGGCGGATGAAAGTGTTGCATTAGAGTCTCGTGGTTGTTGATTGGTGAAATGTGTCTGTTTGTGTATCATTTCATGTCCATCTATCACTTCATGACATTCAGCACAGAGAAATCGATGGGTTGAGTCTCGTACAGCAGATGGTTAAAGATGTCAGACAGTGCGGTCGTTCATCGTGATTGAAAGTCCAGAGTTTGCTCGGACACAGCCGCGCGACTGATGGATGTGACACTTCAGCAACCTTTGATTTGTTCTTTTCAGACTAAAGCCGACCGGCCCAAAACTACAGACACACTGAACGTTGCTAAGATAAAAAGACAATAAAGTGAGATTTTATTTTATTTTTAATTTTTTTTTATTTTAATTTGTCTTGTATAATTTTATTTATTTTAATTTAATTTAATA
>RJVU01063374.1:2711902-2741498 GCA_003731715.1 Anabarilius grahami | reverse complement strand
ATTTTATTTATTTGTCTTGTATAATTTTACTTTTTTAAATTTATTTTAATATTTATTTGTCTTGTATTTTTTATTTTATTTTTATTTTGTTTTATTTATCTTGTATTATTTTGTTTATTTAATTCATTTATTTGTCTTCTATAAGTTTATTTATGTTTTAGTTCAGTTGTTTTAATTTAATATTTGTTTTTTTATTTATTTTACTTTATTTGTTTTGTTTTATCTTGTTTAATTTTATTTATTTGTCTTCTATAAGTTTATTTTATTATGTGTTGTTTATTTTGTATTATTTTTTTAATTTAATTTATTTTGTTTTTTATTTTATTTTATTTTTATTTAATATTTGTATTGTATAATTTTATTAATTTTATTGTTTTATTTGTCTTGTGTTATTTTCTTTTAATTTGATCTCTGTCTTGTATAATTTTATTTAATTGTTTATTTGTCTTCTTGCATAATTTTATTTTATTTTATTTTTACACCGCAGAAATAGAAAAGGGTCGTCAACTAAAGGTGTGCTGCACTTACAGCTTCACTGATAAAACTGTGAAGCCAGAGGACAAACGCACACATATCATTCCCATGCTTCTCCGTTACACAGATTTCAAATGACTGTCAGGCAGATCTGTCCGATGGCCCACCTGTAAAAAAATAAATTGAGGTTTGATTTGAGTCAGTGAACCATGAAGACCACAGCTGCTTAGAGAACAGGTATTGATCTGTTTCACATCGGCTGATTTAACAATAAATGGCTTTCATGGTAAACGGTTAACAGTGTGACATTCCTCCACCAGACAAGCAGTGTTCACCATCGTTTTACTGCTCAAAACTTTCATTTCTTTTAGGAAAAACATCTGAGAAGAAGGACATTTCAGCCTTACTCTCCATTTGTTCTCTGTTTATTCTCATCACTGTCTGCTGTGATACTGAAGAGGTCTTATTTCTGATTTGTCTGTTGTGTCCCGCGTCGAGATCAAAGAAAGAGCCGATGTCACGATGAAGTCAGCACCTACTGATTTGTGTTCCATCAGTCTATGGCATGTTCAGAGAACACGGGGGTCTGCGCTAGTGTGCAGCCGTATCCATGGAAACAGACGTTCTTTTGGAACCGCGCACCGTTAGCAGCCATTGTTTGCCGCGGTAATGGGCTGGAATTCTCGCTAAAGTGAATCAGCGGCTGAAATTAACTTTAGCACTAGAGCAGACGGTCAAACACACTGTAGTTACAGCAGTAGAGTGAGACACGAGGGGGGAAAAAACCTTCACGATCAGCAGCACGCTTTTAAAAAAATAAAATAAAAACACATACAAATTGGAGGTGGTTCAGATGATTGGAAATGACAGTATGCAATCGTGCACAAAAAAAGACAGAGTGACAGAACGAGAAAAATGGCTCTTGGGTTTTTCCCACCTCGTCTGCTGCCAAGAAGCGAGTGTTTTTCACCAGCCTGAGCTCTTGACGATATTCAGCTCCGTTCCAAACCCTAGTGAGCGGCCTGCTGTCTGTAGAGGTGCTGCCTACAAAGGAAAGACTGAATTGGAGCACCCTTCATAGGCAGCGACTAGAAACTGCCCAAATGAAGAACTTGCGATACATTTTTTGAGTTTTGAGTAGAGATTGAGCCTGCATTTAATAAGAATTCATTTTTAATTTGATTATTATTGATGCTTTCAGGTGTTTAATGAAATAAGTTTGGTTGCAGTTTTTGGTGGGACATTCTTTAACGATACATGAAATGCTGTCTTAAGTTTTAGGCAAAATGGGGTGTTTAGGAAGTAGTGTTCGACCTAAATAGTTTTTTTAAAGGCTAATGCCGATATCTTAGTACGGAAGAGGATTAGGGCCAAGCAATAATAAAAAAATAAAACCATCTCGAGATTAAAGTTGTTAAATTTCGAGAAAAAATCGTTAAATTTCGAGTAGAAAGTCGAGATAAAATGTTGAGAATAAAGTCATTAAATTACGAGAAAAAAACTCGTTAAATTTCGAGAAAAAAGTCGAGATAAAACGTTGAGAATAAACTTGTTAAATTACGAGAAAAAAACGCGTTAAATTTCGAGAAAAAAGTCGAGAAAAAATGTTGAGAATAAAGTCATTAAACTACTAGAAAAAATTAGTTAAATTACGAGAACAAATTCGTTAAATTATGAGAAAAATGTCGTTAAATTTCGAGAAAAAAGTCGAGATAAAATGTTGAGAATAAAGTCTTTAAATTACGAGAATAAACTAATTAAATTACGAGAAAATAGTCGTTAAATTACGAGAACAAATTCGTTAAATTACGAGAATAAATTCGTTAATTTAATTACTTTATTCTCAACATTTTATCTCGACTTTTTTCTCGAAATTTAAAGAGTTTTTTTCTCGTAATTTAACGAGTTTATTCTCAACAATTTATCTCGACTTTTTTCTTGGAATTTAACGAGTTTTTTCTCGTAATTTAATGAGTTTATTCTCAACATTTTATCTCGACTTTTTTCTCAAAATGTAACGAGTTTTTTCTCGAAATTTAACAACTTTAATCTCGAGATGGTTTTATTTTTTTATTATTGCTTGGCCCTAATCCTCTTCCGTATCTTAGGGTCTGTTTACAAGTAAAAAAAACTGAAAACTTTTTATGCGCTTTGGTCATTTATTTACACGACAATGCCGTTCTGGGGTCGGTTGCATAAACCACTTAGACTAGTCTTAAAAGTTAAGACACTAATGTTTTTCTTGAAGAGTGGTCCTAATTTTTTTAAGTCTGTTACATAAAAACGTAGATTGGTGTAATTCGAATTGGAAAAATAACATTGATTACCCCTTGGTTAACTGCAAGTTGGTCAAACTAGTTCTTAAGACACAGTCTTAAAATAGTGACTAAGTTTATGCAACTGGCCCTTGGTCTGAAAACGCAAACTTTTGAAAACAGTTTTCAAAGTGCAAGTTTTTAAAAATGATACCGTTGTCATTTACGTGGAAAACGCAAATCTGTGAAAACGACGTCATGCACATACGTATTGTGTTTAGTCTATCCAGCTTATTTTTCAACGTGTTTTCTGTGAATGTGCGAGACTTCCGATTTATTAGCCGCTATAGGGAAATAACAAGAACAATATCGAACTGCAGTAAACTGTAAACAAGGTGGATAGGCATGTGCATTTGGCGCGAGTGCTCTGTAAAAGAATGCCTATACGCAAGCCGTAGTCTTTCTTTACAAAATTACATCGCCAACTACTTGTCTGGAATGTGCGTTTTTAGTCATTTTCGTGAATCCATGTGATAGTTGGTCATCATTGTCATCTGTTCAAAGAAAAACATTTCCGTTTTTAGTACATTGTTGTCGTGTAAACGTACCCTTAGAGAGTAGAAATCAGAGTTCACTGATCAAGTGACGAGATGACTGACGAGACCATGGTGGAGGATTCGTTGTCGTGGTCGACCAATATTGTTTTTTTACAGGCTGATGCCGATATCTGTTTACACAACGCCGTTTTCAACTAAAAAAAACTGAAAACTTTTTATGCGTTTTGGTCGTTCATTTACACGACAATGGCATTTTGGTGGCCTGAAATTGCAAACTTTTGAAAACAAGTTTCAAGTGCAAGTTTTTGAAAACAATACCGTTGTCATCTCCGTGGAACTGCAAAAATGTGAATCTGTGAAAACAGTGACGTCATGCGCATGCATATTACGTTTAGTCTATCCACCTTATTTTTCAACGTGTTTTCTGCGAATGTGCGAGAAGAATGAGAAGAATATCAAAGTACAGTAAACTGTAAATAAGGTGGATAGGCATGCGTGTTTAACGCGAGTGCTCTGTAAAAAAAATGCATATACGCAGGCCGTAGTCTTTCTTTACAAAATTACATTGCCAACTACTTGTCTGGAATGTGTAATACTGCGTTTTTGTGAACGGGGATAGTTTGGACATCATTGTCATCTGTACAAAGAAAAAACATTTCCGTTTTTAGTACATCGTTGTCGTGTAAACGTACCCTTAGAGAGCAGGAATCAGAGTTCACTGATCACGTGACGAGATGACTGACAAGACCATGGCGGAGGATTCGTTGCACAACAGAGCCTAAAAGCATCTGACAAATGTCTTATCTTGTAGAATGCGTGCTCAGCACCACCACTCCCTATTCAGAGTATGTGCGATCGCAAAATAGAAAGCGAAAGTAAAACGCGAGTAGGCCTGTCGCGATACTCGATATATCGACTTATCGCACGATATATGGACATGACCTCGATAATTTTTGGTGACGCGATATATTGCCCATTATGTTTACACAAAAATAAATGTTACCGACATTTTGCCGATCGCGCTGCCTCTGTCATCTCGTCTGCTCTCCGAGGCGAAAGCGGGGCTCAGGCAGCTCCTTCATACACAGAGCTGACATCCACAGGCGGAAAAATGCGCCATTCGAGTCGTTATAGTGTTTTCCTGACAACTACAGAAAGTTTGGAAGAATAAGTGTAAATGCACGCTCACAGCTAGTTTCACACAGGACGCGGCAGTCGCGTGTCTAGATCGTTTTCATAGACAATGCGTTTTTGCATTCCACTGCGGCATTTTTCATGGAATTGTGTTTGTTTGACTGCTGCACTCGCGTCTTTCGCAGCATCTCGTGCATGACGCGGCGCTCAAGCTAAAATACGTTTTTCAAACACGCCTCTAGAAAAACAGATACCTCAACAGGCCATATCTGACTGCTAAATCTGTGTCTTTGTTCATATGGACATCTGACAAAAGTGCACCCTTACTTTTCTGAGAAAATAAGGTCAGGGAAAAACCCGTAGATGGAAAATCTCCATATAAGTGCCTTTTGTCCATTTGAAAGTGTTTTGCATTTTTTTTAGCTAAGGTTTATTCATTATTTATTCAACATTATTATTATTTTTTGACGCTTTAATTTCAGTATCTAAATATTCTTAAGAGTTAAGTTCTTTGTCATTTGAAGGTGTGTAGGCCTACTTGCATTATTATGCTGTTATATTATGATTATATATTCAGTGGCATAAAATGGTCTTAAAATGACAATAATATCGCATATCGCAATTATTTCTGGGGCAATATATCGCACAACAAAAAGTAGTTATCGTGACAGGCCTAAACGCGAGCGCACATTTAAACACGATTTAAATACCCTGCATTTTCTGGTCTGAAGAGACTCATATGAAATCATACAGGAGAGAAGCCAGACAGTTGAGTTTGTGGCAAAATCCTTTAACACTATTTGAATATTGTTGTCTTCTACTGCATATGATTATTCATACTCAGAAAGAACTGAAATGATTAGTTAAAACATTAAAATCTCTAAATTAAACAGAATTAGTTTAAAATCAATTACTGTAATTGTATTGTAAAGGTAGGTTTAGGGTAATTAAACACAATCTGATAAGTAGCAAATTTAATTTATTCTTCTTTTATGGTGAGATTTTGTCACTTCCGGCCATAGCTGTATCCCTTCTAGCCACAACCCTGCTCAGCGCCGTCAAAATAAAAGTTCTGCTTCCAACATATTGGTGAAACAGAAAAACTCGCCCGATGCCAATATAAAAAATTTAAAAAAAAAAGCCCAATATCGGACAATATATCAGCATTGGCGATATATATCAGTTGACCACTACTTGGAAGGCAGAATAATTCATCAGCTGCATACCGATGAGGGCAATGAATGCTGTCTAGGTAGGGATCTCACTAGGTTATGGAACAGAGCTTTTTCGTTTCTGCCAGGCTGATGTCTGATGAAATGATTGCACTTTTACCTCTGAAGCACATCCACTCAGAGTTGTAGGGAGGCAGTCTGTCAGTATTCGTTCCTGCATTTTAAAGCCATTTACAGTCCTTCTGCATGTCCTTGACAGTAAATGCATGCTCTCTTTTAATTATGTCATTCAGATTTTGTTTCATCAAGACATGGCTTATTGTTCTGTCACTTCCTCTCTCTGGAGGGGAAAACACATTTTGTACTGAATTTGTAGTTTTGAAATGATTTCTTGCATAGAGAAAGATGGAGTTGTGTTGTTTACTGCTAAGCAACATTGGAACTTAAATAGAAAATGATGTGCATCTTTCCAAATGACGCTCTACACTGCACTTAATAGACCTTATGTAGCTCCGCCCCTTTCAGCGATGTGCTCGTTGTGTTGTCTTCCGGTTTGTATTTCCACAGATCTTACAGATTTATGTATGAACCGCTCATTTTTAAATTTAAAGGGGACCTATTATGCCCCTTTTACAAGATGTAATATCAGTCTCTGGTGTCTCCAGAATGTGTCTGTGAAGTTTCAGCTCAAAATACCCCACAGATCATTTATTATTGCTTGTCAAATTTGACCTTATTTGGGTGTGAGCAAAAACACGCCATTTTTGTGTGTGTCCCTTTAAATGCAAATGAGCTGCTGCTCCAGAAGAGGGCGGAGCTTTAACAGCTCAACAACAACAAAGCAGGAGAATCTCACGCAGCCAAAATGAGGATTGTCAGTAACGGTGTTCAGCCTTACATTGTTCAAACCGGAGTCGACACTGATGGAGAGACTCAGGAAGAAGTTACAACTTTTAGAATGAAACTGGACGTTTCTGAATGGTTAGTGGATACATTAATACATTTATAGCGCTATTTTCTCAACCGAATTTTATACGGTTCTTTTGTCATCGAATATTGGAGTCTGTTAGCCCCTTCCCCTCCGCTACGTAAATAAAGCTGCGACAGTCGAGTGCATGCTTCGCTTTTTGCATCATCTGGTTATTAAAAGTCATCATTTCATTCTTATTACCATCTTATACAATTTTGGTCATACCAGCCACCCTTTCTGTCATTATTATGAAGAGATGAGGTTTCAGGCCTTTACCAGCACGTTTGATGTGAGACGGGCTCCTGGCTTCTGAATTACACATGAGAAACAAGCAGAGACGAGATGATGGCTTGAGGTTGCTGTTCGACATGTTTCACCCTCTTATGTTCCTCTAACTGCGTGAGCAAAATAGAGAAGCATATATTAGAAAACATCCATAATTCCAGCCGCAGGGTGTTTTATTGCAGTTTAAGCTGCATTCGGAGGCCTTTCACACCAGTAATGCAGCGTTCAGGGATGTATGGTTATTAAGAAACCTGCTAGACTGAACGAAAGCTGTTGCAGATTGTATCTCTAGGTATCTCCAGGTACATTTAAAGGGATAGTTCACCCAAAAATGAAAATTACTCACCCTCAAGCCATCCTAAGTGTATATGATTTCTTCTTTCAGACGAACACAATCCGAGATATATTTAAAAATATCCTGGCTCTTCCAAGCTTTATAATGGGAGTGAATGAGGGGCGAGATTTTGAAGTCGAAAATCCATCCATCATAAAAAATAATCCATACAGCTCCAGGTGGTTAATAAAGGCCTTCTGAAGTGAAGCAGTGGGTTTTTGTTAGAAAAATATCTATATTTATAACTTTATAAACTAAAATAACTAACCGTGACGCGATATATGAAGTAAAATGTTGGAGGATTTCTCTTTACAAATTCTCATTTTAGACTTCTAATTCATGACCAGTGTTTTGTTTTGTTATGCTCTATCCTCTGCGCTTCTGCGTTCATCAGAGGTCACTCTTTAACCGTAAGTGAATTTGTATAGGCCATCTGCCGAAAGCTAGTTATTTAAGCTATAAATATAGATATTTTTCTTTCAAAAACGCATCGCTTCGCTTCAGAAGGCCTTTATTAACACCCTGGAGTCGTATGGATTACTTTTATGATGGATGAATGCATTTTTTGGGGCTTTAAAATCTCGCCCCCCATTCACTCCCATTATAAAGCCTTGAAGAGCCAGAATATTTTTTAATATAACTTTGATTGTGTTCGTCTGAAAGAAGAAATCATATACTCTTAGGATGGCTTGATGGTGAATAAATCATAGGATAATTTTCATTTTTGGGTGAACTATCCCTTTAAGGTCAACATAAAATCAATATTAATCCTATTTATCTATTTTGTTGTATACAAAACTGTTGCATAAAATGCAAAAAGAAACAAAACAAAACAAAAAAAAAGTTTATTTTGGCTTGATTGTAATGGGATGACATTCTTATATTGACACAGAAAACCATGTGCTGGAGAATATAGTGGCATTACATTAAACAGTTTGAGAGTTTTTATTTTATCCGTGTTAAAAGAACAAAACGCAGTGCAGCAGACAGTTTTTATAGGTTTCAGAGGGACTGCGGCTTTTATAGTTTGATGGAACTGCTACAAATGTTTTAATTCTTTTTCCAAGCTTCAATGCTCCAGAGTCCTGCAAAGATATTTGTTTCTACACAAATCTATTAACAATGGAAAGTGTTAGACTGCAGAATATTCTTCTGAGTCATTTTAGACAAGCACAGTTTTTGTTTTTTTGACGTGCTCATTAACTCAACACTATGTGTGAGCGCAAAGCAATACCAAACCCGATCAATAACAGGCAATTGTGTTGCTCACAGCACTGGTTATTCTATGGACAGCTGACAGGAAACACTCAATAGCGCAATCAAGAGGCTTGGTCTGGATGTGCGGTCCGTTACGCATCCACAGATGACGAGCCAAGTTAGACACGTGGAAAGAGACGCTCAGATCATTGGCTGATAATTACATTATGAACTGGGGTGGTTGGGAAAGTTTTAATTAGCTGTGCAATGAAGTGCATGGGAAAATCAATCAATATTTGGCTTGTGTTGAAGAGAGAGGCCGGTTCAGGCTACAGACATGTACTGATATGTCAAGTCAAGACAAGTCACTTTATAGCGCTTTTTACAATGCAGATTGTGTCAAAGCAGCTTCACAGTGAAAACTGGTAAATAATTTTGTCTGCACAGCAGCTCTTAAAGAAAATGGTGTCATTGTCCAGCTTAAATAAATTCAGTATTGATTCATTCTATTGTAAAAATCAATAGTTATTAATTTAGGTAATTTATCTATATATCAGCACTGGAGAAAACAGTGATGTCATCGTCCAGATCAGTTCAATATGTTGTACTATTTAAGGATTAGTTCACTCCAGGGTTAAAAATCTCCCGATAATTTACTCACCCCCATGTCATCCAAGATGTTTATGTATTTCTTTCTTCAGTCGAAAAGAAATGAAGGTTTTTGAGGAAAACTCTCTCCATATAGTGGACTTCACTGGGGTTCAACGGGTTGAAGGTCCAAATGTCAGTTTCAGTGCAGCTTCAAAGAGCTCTACATGATCCCAGACGAGGAATAAGAGTCTTATCTAGAGAAACCATTGGCCATTTTCTAAAAAAAAGTCAAAATAATTTACTTTTAACCACAAATGCTCGTCTTGCACTGCTCTGTGATGCTCCACGCATTACATAATCACATTGGAAAGGTCACACGTGACGTAAGCGGAAGAATGACCTAGTGTCTACAAAGTCAACGTGCAAAGTCAAACCCTTTACAAAAAAAGTTAAAACGATGTTGGACGATTTTGAAGTTGGAGGAGAAAATGATATTGAGTTTTTCGTTTTTCCTCATACCAACGTGATTACGTCATGCATGGAGCAGAGCAGTGCAAGACGAGCATTTGTGGTTAAAAAGTATATACTTTTTTTTTTTTTTTTAGAAAATGGCCGATGGTTTCTCTAGATTAGACTCTTATTCCTCGTCTGGGATCATGTAGAGCTCTTTGAAGCTGCACTGAAACTGACATTTGGACCTTCAACCCGTTGAACCCCAGTGAAGTCCACTATATGGAGAAAAATCCTGGAATGTTTTCCTCAAAAACCTTCATTTCTTTTCGACTGAAGAAAGAAAGACATGAACATCTTGGATGACATGGGGGTGAGTAAATTATCAGGAGATTTTAACCCTGGAGTGAACTAATCCTTTAAGATATATTGTCTTGCTCGGTTATTTCTCCTAGACAGCAATGAGATTAAATGGAGAACAGTTGTAGAATTTGCTGAAGTCTCTTGGTTCTTAGATTTATTTCTTGTGAAGAAGTTGTTATTGTAGTGTTGTTACAATACTGGAATTTCTAACTTTGATACGATACATAAAAAAATATCTATATTTGATACCATTTTCGATACCACAGGGGAAAACTGCCATCTCAAGTCTAAACGTTTGATCCCAATTATTTGATCCCAAACATTACTCAAACATGTATCCAAAAGCAAATAATCTGAGCCGCTCCGCATTCATTTTACAGCTCATATAATATGACAACTACTGACTCATTTTTATCTTTTTATTTCTTATCAGACATTGCTGAGAACTTCATTAAGTCTCCTGAGCTTTAAAAGAGCAACTAACGTCTTCCTCTGTGTGTTTTCAGATTAACGTGTGCGTTTAAAGACCGCCTCCGCTGATGAGTTGAGGGCAGGTTTGTTTAGACCGTAGATGTAGTTATCAGGCTTAATTACTATCATTTACAGCTTGTTAGCGTGCACGCTTGTTTTAGAAGTATGCAAACACACACAGCCTTCAGTGTTTAAACACGAAACACAGGTTAAAGATAGTAATAGTCGTTCTCCTATGTGTTTTCTGCCACTGTCCCGTATCCCGCATCTCTTCCGAACACGTGTAATCTCACATGTCGTGTGCGTTTGTCCGTGTTGCCGGCTGTTTGCCGTCTGATGCTGAACTGACCGAGTCTGTGCACGGACAGAAGCTCATTTCAGAGAGAAACACAAAGTGAGAGAGAGAGAGTATTAACAGAGGCTCAGGATGTCGCTCTCTCTCTCTCTCTCTCTTGTATGGGTATTTCTAACAGATGGAGTTTCTCTGGACGGCTCTCCCTCAGAGAATCATGGGAGTATTTTAGTCCAGAGTAATCCTGACCATCTGCTGTCTTCCTCTCTGCCTCCAACTGCCCCTCCAAGCATCCCTCCACTGGCCCTCCATCCATCCATCCAGTGCCAATTTGACGACCCATCCATCTAATGCCCCAACCCTTTATTTACCTGTTCTGTTCTTCGAAAAAAGTTCCATATAGAACTCTAGGGTTCTTGACTCAATTTTAAAGAACTGACAATGACAAAAAGGTTCTAAATAGGCAGAAATGCCTTAAATGATTACATAATACTTTTTTTATACAATTCTTTCTAGTGATAAATTATGTTTATGAGCTGTTTAATTCATAAAATTGAATTATTCCAAAATTAATTAAATTAATAATTAAATAATTAATTAAAGGTTCCGTATTGAACCTTTTTTTCTAATGGTGTGTGCACACCAAAAGCGAAGCGAATATTCGCATCGCCTTACTTGCTCTAGATTACTTGCGGGATTACTTGTTTTCAGCATCACTAATGAGGAGTGCATCCCTAACTTTAAAGTGGACCTGTAATTCCCCTTTTCACAAGATGTAATATAAGTCTCTGGTGTCTCCAGAATGTGTCTGTGAAGTTTCAGCTCAAAATACCGCACGGATCATTTATTATAGCTTTTCAAATTTGCCCCTATTTGGGTGTGAGCAAAAACACGCAGTTTTTGTGTGAGTCCCTTTAAATGCAAATGAGCTGCTGCTCCCGGCCCCCTTTCCAGAAGAGGGCGGAGCTTTAACAGCTCAACAACAACAAAGCTGGAGAATCTCACGCAGCCAAAATGAGGATTGTCAGTAACGGTGTTCAGCCTTACATTGTTCAAACCGGAGTCGACACTGATGGAGAGACTCAGGAAGAAGTTACAACTTTTAGAATGAAACTGGACGTTTCTGAATGGTTAGTGGATAAATTTATGTAGTTGCTGTGGAGTTGATTCAACTCATCCACTAGCATGTGCCGTCATGTTCATCTTTTGTGCAAAACCCGTGTGGACGCCCAATAAACAACATTGTGTACCTCACAGTACCTGTTTGCCAAACAGAGCCATACACACCAGGATAGCGTTTATGATTGCTATCAAATGCTGTGAATGGTCTAATATTTTTTTCAAAATATCACTCGGACAGAAACGCTCCTTTTTTAGCAATCAAGCTTGTCAGGGTGCAGGCTATCCAAGCTAACAAGACTCTAAATAGTGTTCAGTGCTCGTCTGTGCAGCCAACGACAGAACAGTTAACATGCTTTGCTCAAACTTTTGCCATGCCGTTAGAACTGGTACACTGTTTTTGCTTGCAAAAACAAAATTGCGGAGCCGTGGGTGGAAACGTGCATATTAAGGGGCGGTAATATTATAATAAGATCCCCTTCCTGTGTCACCACGGGAGTGAAATCTGAGCGGCTCGTTTTTTCACATGCTTGCAGAGAAAGGTTTGCCAAAACAAAGTTACTGGGTTGTCCTTTTTCACGTTTTTGAGTTGGTAGATGCTCCGGGGACCCGATTATAGCCCTTAAACATGGAAAAAATTTAATTTTCATGATATGTCCCCTTTAAAGGTGCCCTAGAATTAAAAATTTAATTTACCTTGGCATAGTTGAATAACAAGAGTTCAGTACAAGGAAATGACATACAGTGAGTCTCAAACACCATTGTTTCCTCCTTCTTATATAAATCTCATTTGTTTAAAAGACCTCCGAAGAACAGGCGAATCTCAACATAACACCGACTGTTACGTAACAGTCGGGATCATTAATATGTACGCCCCCAATATTTGCATATGCCAGCTCATGTTCAAGGCATTACACAAGCCAGTATTAACGTCTGGATCTGTGCACAGCTGAATCATCAGACTAGGTAAGCAAGCAAGAACAAAAGCGAAAAATGGCAGATGGAGCAATAATAACTGACATGATCCATGATATCATGATATTTTTAGTGATATTTGTAAATTGTCTTTCTAAATGTTTCGTTAGCATGTTGCTAATGTACTGTTAAATGTGGTTAAAGTTACCATCGTTTCTTACTGTATTCACGGAGACAAGACTGTCGTTATTTTCATTTTTTAAACACTTGCAGTCTGTATAATGCATAAACACAACTTCATTCTTTATAAATCTCTCCAAAAGTGTGTAATGTTAGCTTTAGCCACGGAGCATAGCCTCAAACTCATTCAGAATCAAATGTAAACATCAAAATAAATACTATACTTACGCGATTAGACATGCTGCATGACGAACACTTTGTAAAGATCCATTTTGAGGGTTATATTAGCTGTTTGAACTTTGTTTATGCTGTTTAAGGCAAGCGCGAGCTCCGGGGGCGGGGAACGCGAGAATTTAAAGGGGCCGCACACCCTGAATCGGCTCATATTTAATGATGCCCCAAAATAGGCAGTTAAAAAAATGAATAAAAAAAAAAAATCTATAGGTGTCTTCAGGAGACACCTTAGACTTATATTACATCTTTTGAAAACACGTTCTACGGCACCTTTAAGTTCATTAGTTAGTTTTATATTAAGACAAATGCATGGAAATTTTATGTGCAATTCAAATACATAAACATGTTTTGAGTGTTCCCAGGGAATACACGAAGTAATAAAATGCATACCTTGAATGCGATGTAAGTCGCTTTGCATAATAAAAGCGTCTTTTAAGTGCATAAATGTAAATGCATCTGTCCCTCCAGCAAAGGCAGGGCTAATCTGAGTGTTCTGATTGGCTGGAGAATTATGGCATGGCCAGTTTTGCTGAGTGTGTAGAATTAGAGTGAGACTGTGGAATATGAACATACGCCGTCAGTGTTTCTGAACATTAGATGTGTCTAAAATAATCTTCCTCACCCACCATATGTCTTCATCATTGTTATGGGATTACAATAATTCTTCAATTCCTTTTCGAAATGGTGGATAATTAACTATAAACGATAATCCACTTATGATTATGAAGTGTTTGAGCGTGTCTGATATTCCTCACACGCAGCAGAATGGATCAATCTGAATAATATATTTCATCAGACGGCTGGAGCTCGCGCTCATGAATTCTGCCGAATGTGCAGAAAGTTGTTTTTAATTTGTCTCCGTTCAGATCCGATCATGCTGACTGATTGGAGGACGTAATGAAATTTTCATGTTGTAATTTCTGTAAAACATGTATTTCATTTTGTAGTGCTTTTCAGAGAGCAGTGCTTTAAATTTTTAATCCGAATCAAACTCTAGAATCTTTACCATTGCAAACAAACAAACAAACAAACACGTTCTCTCTCTCTCGCTCTCTCTCACACACACACAAACTGTGATGTCTGCTATTAAATATTTATGCACTTTTAAGGGCTTGAATTGATTGACTTGATATTTACTTTATTGTTCCCAAAGGATTTTTTTTTCCTTACATTTGAAGATGCTGCAGACATACATAATACATTTTTACTCTCATACAGATTAATGATAATACCATGTAACACATCATATCACAGTAAAGGCATAAAATTGTTGGAAACCCAATAAAAATACCATGTAAAACATCATAACGCATTAANTATATATATATATAAATTGAATTCATTATTATTATTATTAATATAGTTTAATACAGGTGTTTTGTCTTGCATTATAGTGTATAAAACGTAAAACGTCTCGGGTTACGAGTGTAACCCCTGTTCCCTGAGTAAGGGAACGAGACGCTAGGTCATTCGACGTAGCGTCGATAGTTCCCACGAAAGGGAACTAAAGTTTTTTCATATTCAATTTTCATTTGTTTTGGAGACATGAAAATGTATTTATTTCGTTTTTTTTTAAGTTATGTTAGTTTTTATTTTTAGTTAAAGGCACAATATGTAAGATTTTTTTATTAAACTATCCAAAAACCACTACAACAGTGTTATATATTTGTTGACTTGTGTACTTACATTATCCTAGATGTTTCCAAGAATGTTTAAATCCAGAGAAATAAGCAATTTTAACCAGGACACGGACCGTGTCCTTGCGTCGCCTATCAATGAGATCATTATCTGCGTTATCCTCGGTTTCCGGTTTAATTTTGTAGAAACATGGAAACACCAAAGACGCTTTAATATATTATATCTTTTATTAGACAAGGCAACAACTGTTTGGATACATTTATAGACAGAAAACGAATCATTTTTATGTAGCTCAACACATTTAGTCTTATTGTTTGAGGTTTCATTAACAATAATAACACTGGACTGGATTGTTTTATACTTATTGTTTATGATTTACTTTATATATAAATAATTTCGCCTTTTGAGGGACCTTATTAATCATGTGTATGTATATGTATCATACTGTGATGAATATGTGAGGATATGGTAATATATTCTGTGCTTGTCTGAGAGCAGACTCGAGGGAATCGTCATGCAGATAAACCCAACAATAAGATCCTGACACGCGTAACAATACAGAGCACACACAACTACATAAGATACCACACATAATAGAGTATCTCATGAAAACAGTGACAATGAAGATGAACGAACGACTAAAACAATAAAGATGTCGCCCATCTAGGGACCAGGCATTGGGCCGCACGGATAATTGAGGTACAATACGACAATTGTCACGCACTTTACGAGAGCATCCCGTTTCAGATCACAGCGTGCACACACTTCATCACAATGATTCAGCACACAAAAGCATAGAGCTCCACCGAGACAGTCACCAAGCTCAGAACGCCGCAGAATCCAGAGCTGTCACGCTGAATAGTGAGAAACAGAGAGAGAGATGATCCCACATGGAGAAAGAAGAAGTAGCCCTACAGAGCCTTAGAGAACAGGACAATGAAACGCTCTTGTTAACACACGTTTATTTTTGTAAATGAAGACATACCATAGACTCCTGTTATTTTAAATGAAGCTACAGTAGTTATGATGACTACAGACTTGGCATTATTGTCTGATTCTGATTAATTGTAGTCATCATTTTACTAGTAGATCTAGTGGTGATATGTCAGTTAAACTTAAAGGAACACTAAACTACATTTAGTGTCGCCAGTGTGGCGATGCGGCAACAGAACCCATTATAATCAGTGATGCTGTCTATACTGGATGCAGTGCGACCTGATAAATCTCCGACAGTACACTGATGCCCGGTTCTGTGCTTCCAGCGTCCGCGCTACTTTTCAAAGTTTTTTGGAAAGACATCTAGATTTACCTTGAAAAAAGCTGAAAAATACAGCTTTTTTACAGCTTAAATATTTTGTGAGAATCACACTTCAATCTGATAGTTTTGCTGGATATAGGCAATGATGGCAAAATGGACGTGTTAAACAAGATAAATCGTGTATGCTTAATTTCACGATAAGTGTGCGATTAATCACGATTAAAAAAAATGAATCTATTGACAGCCCTAATATATATATACAGATCTGGAAAAAATTAAGAGACCACTTAACATTGATTTCTGAACTTGGAGTGGTCTCTTAAATTTTTCCAGAGCTGTATATGTGTATATATATATATATATACTGGATCGGTTATATACATTATGAATCATCAAGGAAGGTTTTGCCAGATATAGCTCTTTGCTGGAAACAGTTTTGTCATCAAATTGTGTCTAAATAAACACACAGACACACAGGATTGACTTTTCCCCTCTCCCGCTTTGAAATATTTAGCTTCCCGCATACACGACATGTGCTGATTAATATGTGAGTGTGTGTGAGTGTGTGTGTGTGTGTGTGTGTGTGTGTGTAGCTTCCAGCGAGACATGTCAGTGCCCTTGTTAGCACAGACAGATGCTACACAGGCGTGTGTTAAAGCAGAGATCTCGTCTCTGTGGAGCCGCAGCCGGCTGCAGTTCTGTTCTGACATGCAGACGGTCCAGAGAGACGCTCACGTTACTGGACTAAACATCTCAAGGAGACTGTGTGTGTCCAGAGGAAAGAAGCATCACAAATGAGGTCTCCTTATCATTTCAGTTGTTTCTACTAGACCGTAGGAGTGGGAATCTGTAGGAGCCTCACTATTCAAACCGATTCTGGGATTCCAAAATGATACTTGATCTTTATTTTTTCTTACTAATTAATGAGGTTATTTGTGCACTTTTATTAAATTGCTTATATAATTATAAGTATTTTTGGTAACACTTTAGTTTAGGGTCCAATTCTCACTATTAGCTAGTTGCTTATTAGCAGTATATTGGCTGTTTATTAGTACTTATAAAGCAGATATTAATGCCTTATTCCGCATGACCATATTCGACATCCCATAATCCCACCCAATACCTAAACTTAACAACTACCTTACTAACTATTAATAAGCAGTAAATTAGGAGTTTATTGAGGCAAAAATCAGTTAATAGTGAGAATTATACCCTAATTTAAAGTGTGACCATATTTTTAAAAATAATTAAAAATTATGCTTCTGCTTCATCCTGTTCTTCATCTTCTTATTTTAAGTACTAACAAGTACTTTTTTAAATAATTACAAACTATTCATATATCAAAACAGTTGTATGTTAAGAATTAACTAACTAAAAACAGCTATATATAAAATATAAAAAGTTTTGTGACGTACTGGATATCCAAGTGAAATGGCTTTGCAAACAAGAACAAATGTAGGGCTTGATTTTGTCTGTGGGGAATTGATTGGATGGTTGTGGTTTGCTATTGGTGGATCTCATGTGAGTGACAGGTTGCCCCGCCCTCATCATCAGAGAAGAGAAGAGATGTGCTGCAAGAGGGAGGGGAAGTTTTTCTGATTCAACATTACAAGGCACATGAATTAAAAATAATGATGTGCACGGATGAATCAAATTTTTCAGAATCCACCCTGAATCGTTGAAAAGCGAATCGCGATGCAGCAGAGAATTGTTTATTTTCTCCCATCCCTACTAGACTGCAATGAGATGAATTGGAGCGCAAATGGAGACTTTCAGTAGAATGTCTCTAGGTTGAACTCTTTTTGATGTGAGATTCTGTCCTGCTGTGTTACTGCTTGCACCTGCTACACAAACACACACACACACACACTTCCATCTGAGTGTGATTAGCAGTGAGAGGTTAATTTAGCTCTTTTGCCTCGTCAGAGTAATAAGATCTGTGATCAGTCGCTCTGTTTCTGTCTGTCTCAGAGACGGACAGCTGTCTGGAAGCGCCGTCTGTGAGCACTGGCTCCAGTACAGCCGTGATTCACCACAGGTTATGATTTCAACATGCTCCTGTGGAACGCTCACAAATGCACACACGATGCTCACAAAGACCTCATGAAATCAACATTAGTGTGTTGTTCTTTTGTTTGTTCTGAGCTTTTGATGGTCGGGACAGGAAATAAGTGCTTGCACTTTATTTCCTTCTCCAAACATCAGCTGGTCACAAAGGAAGTGGCTGTAATTTATTTATTCTGAGTGTCTTCATTGCTGTCGTACATGGTGCACCCTGTCATGTGCAGTTTTCCTGAACTGTCGCATAATCTAAAACTTCCTGTTTTAATAGGAAACACATCAACACTTTCTGGAAACAAAACACTTGTCAAAAGATCTTAGGCACTGTTTCCACCTGGTATTAAGATGAGTTTTGTTCGATCGGATCATAAGTGGACACATTCCCATTGACCTCTTTTGTTTTAATCCGTCTCTTTTGTCCACTTTCAACCACTTCTTATGGGTTGTTTCAGATCGTTCGATCTAATCGACGAAATAAGCTTATGCAATTTACATATAAACAACCCAGATATGACATAAAAACACACGAAGAGCATCAGCTTTTGTTTCTGCTCTGACAGACTCAAGTGTGTGTTAGAAATCAGGAATGGTGAGAGATCATCCGATCGACCACAACGCATCTTAATACTATGTGTAAAAAGGGCCTTAAAAATCTTAAAACATAAATCCTATAGGGAATGTGTCTTGTTCAGTTCTTACGGTTATTGGAAAGTGCCCTGAGTGATATAAATTATAAATTAGAGTGATATAAATTACTTCTTCCTCCTCTGCTTCTTCTTTTTCTTCTTCGGAGGTCGTATTTGTCAGCCGCATACGTCAGAGAGGGTTCTCATCTTAGTTAAATAAGGAATAACAGTGGATTTTATAATGGTTACTTTTCTGAAATAAGACATCCTTGATGACACATTCGGCCGATAAACGCGACCTCCAGAGGACGCAGTCTTCGAAATGAGATGCAGCATTAAAGGATTAGTCCACTTTTAAATAAAATTTTCCTAATAATTTACTCACCCCCATGTCATCCAAGATGTTCATGTCTTTCTTTCGTTAAGGTTTTTGATGAAAACATTCCAGGGTTTTTCTCCATATAGTGGACTTCAATGGCCTCCAGATGGTTGAAGGTCAATATTCAAGGTCAAATAAAGGTCAATAAACAATACCAGACGAGGAATAAGAGTCTTATCTAGCGAAACCATCGGTCATTTTCGGAAAAAATACAACTGTATATGCTTTATAAACACAAAATATCGCCTTGCACGTGCTTCCGCTTTCCGCATTCGGAACACTTACGGAACGAACACGGCGGCAGTTTCGTTTTTTTCCGTAAGTAGAATAGGGAAGGCGTAGGACATACAGCGTAAACTTTTGAAGAATGCGGAAAGCGGAAGCACGTGCAAGGCGATATTTTGTGTTTATAAAGCATATACAGTTGTATTTTTTTTCGAAAATGACCAATCGTTTTACTAGATAAGACCCTTATTCCTCGTCTGGTATCGTTTAAGGCAGGAACACACCATGTCGACGGTCGGCTGTCGGGCAGTTTTTCTTCGTCGGCCAACTAAGTTTTCTCAGTGTCTTCCGCACCGTCGACTGAAGTTGGTCCTCGTCGGCTTTTTTTCGGCCGATTCGAAATGTTGAATCGGCGTCGGAGCTCGTCAGTCCGTCGGGCCATCTGATCATTCTGATTGGCTGTTCAGATACTGCCACCTGCTGGTACGCAAAGGCATTTCATCTTGCGCAGGCGCAGAACGGACGTGCTACTTGGCCGTCGGCTGTCGAGCGTTGGTTTAGTGTGTCAGGGCAACTTTGGACACAGACGCTGCCTACGTGAGCCAACCCCGCCGTCTGCTTTCGTCGCCACTAGTTCGTCGGCATCAGCTTGGTGTGTTCTGGCCTTAAGGAGAATAATCCTGGAATGTTTTCATCAAAAACCTTCATTTCTTTTCGACTGATGAAAGAAAGACATGAACATCTTGGATGACATGGGGGTGAGTAAATTATCAGGAAAATTTTATTTAAAAGTGGACTAATCCTTTAATCTTCTGCTTCTTCGTCTTATTCTTCCTCTTCTTCTTCATCATCCTCTTCTTCTTCTTCCACATTTTCCTCTTCTTCCTCTTGTTCCTCTTTTACAAAATGAAGTCTAATAAATCTCATTACCTTTTACCATAAAGTCAGTGAAAGTCAGTGAGATTGAAGTGTCATTCTGTGGCACTTTTCCCAAACATGGTTATTGTGACTTCTGCAGAATTCCTTGTACATCTTGTATTGTTTGTTAGTCTACAGTAATGCCATTGATTACCATTCACTTCCTGCCCAGATGGATTGATCTGATGGATTGCTGTGCACCTTCAGTTGTTTTTAAGCCATTTGCCAAGGTTAAAGCCCATTTTTCAAGCGTAGACAGGGGATTGGCTTTGACCACAAGTTGGATTGCGTGTGCGGTTGTGTTTGTGTGCTCTGTGATACTAAAAAAAGTTGGGATGGATTTGAATCAAAAGAGTTTTCCCCATGTGGCTTCACATCATGAAATAAACTTGGAAAGCTCTGCTGCGGAGAGAAACGAGCAATGTCAGGACTCAGCAGAACCGGCGACTCAGCGCTCACGTTAATGTTACGTAAAGGCTTTTCATTTGGGGTGGGAGAAATCTGCGGGTCATGTTTTATTTATGCTGAATGAATTATTGAAGTTATGATGATATCCTTCTCCTCCTTCTTTCTGTCTTTCATCTTACTTAAACATAAGAAAGAATAATCAGAAACATTATTTGCCATAATCTAGACCCGAGCGCATCAGCTGAGCTGTGTTTAAATGTGTGTGTCCAAGTGTTTTGTATTTAATCTTTCTGCAATCTCTCCCTCTCTTTATTCTTATTCTCCTCCCTCTTTCTCTCATCTGTCTTGCTCTCTGCCCTTCACTCCGTTTCATCTCATCTCATTCTCTTGTTCTTTAAACCTTCTCAGCATTTAACAATGCAGCTTTCTGTGCAGGATGAAAGAACAACCGGCTTTTCTACAAAGACCCTTATGACCTGCATTACAAGATAAATCACAACTGAGGTCTTTTTAATATGTCAGTTGTGTCTCACTAGAGTACGGAGCCCCTAAGGTGATGGAAAAAATATGAGATGGGAGGAAATATTAGCTCGCAAAACTATTGCATTTCCCAGATAAACTTTTTTCGTTCTCTTAAAACATTTGCATTCGCTTGCAAAACTATTATGTTCCCCAGAAAAACTTTGCATTCTCTCTTAAAACATTTGCATTTGCTCACAAAACGATTCCGTTCCCCTGATAAACTTTGTGTTCTTCTTGAAATACTTGTATTAGCTTACAAAACAATTGCGTCCCCCCTCCCCCGATAAACTTTGCGTTCTTTCTTAAAATACTTGTGTTCGCTCGCAAAACTATTGTGTTCCCCTGATAAACTTTGCATTCTTTCTTAAAACATTTGCATTTGCTCGCAAAATGATTCCGTTCCCGATAAACTTTGTGTTCTTCTTATAAAAATAGCGTTTGCTCGCAAAACTATTGCGTCCCCCCCCCCGATAAACTTTGCGTTCTTTCTTAAAATACTTGCGTTTGCTCGCAAAACTATCGCATTCCCCTGATAAACTTTGCGTTCTTTCTTAAAACATTTGCGTTTGCTCGCAAAACTATTGGGTTCNAACTATTGCGTTCCCCTGATAAACTGTGTTATTTCATAAAATACTTGCGTTTGCTCGCAAAACTATAGCGTCCCCCGATAAACTTTGCGTTCTTTCTTAAAATACTTGCGTTTGCTCGCAAAACTATTGCGTTCCCCTGATAAACTTTGTGTTATTTCTTAAAACATTTGCGTTTGCTCGCAAAACTATAGCGTCCCCCGATAAACTTTGCGTTCTTTCTTAAAATACTTGCGTTTGCTCGCAAAACTATTGCGTTCCCCTGATAAACTTTGCGTTCTTTCTTAAAATACTTGCGTTTGCTCGCAAAACTATTGCGTTCCCCTGATAAACTTTGCGTTCTTTCTTAAAATACTTGCGTTTGCTCGCAAAACTATTGCGTTCCCCTGATAAACTTTGCGTTCTTTCTTAAAATACTTGCGTTTGCTCGCAAAACTATTGCGTTCCCCTGATAAACTTTGTATTATTTCTTAAAATACTTGCATTCGCTCGCAAAACTATAGCGTCCCCTGATAAACTTTGCGTTCTTTCTTAAAATACTTGCATTCGCTCGCAAAACTATTGCATTCCCCTGATAAACTTTGTGTTATTTCTTAAAATACCTGCGTTTGCTCGCAAAACTATTGCGTTCCCCTGATAAACTTTGCGTTCTTTCTTAAAACATTTGCGTTTGCTCGCAAAACTATTGCGTCCCCCGATAAACTTTGCGTTCTTTCTTAAAACATTTGCGTTTGCTCGCAAAACTATTGCGTTCCCCTGATAAACTTTGTTATTTCTTAAAATACTTGCATTCGCTCGCAAAACTATAGCGTCCCCCTATAAACTTTGCGTTCTTTCTTAAAATACTTGCATTCGCTCGCAAAACTATTGCGTTCCCCTGATAAACTTTGTGTTATTTCTTAAAATACTTGCGTTTGCTCGCAAAACTATTGCGTTCCCCTGATAAACTTTGCGTTCTTTCTTAAAACATTTGCGTTTGCTCGCAAAACTATTGCGTTCCCCTGATTAAACTTTGCGTTCTTTCTTAAAATACTTGCGTTTGCTCGCAAAACTATTGCGTTCCCCTGATAAACTTTGTATTATTTCTTAAAATACTTGCATTCGCTCGCAAAACTATTGCGTTCCCCTGATAAACTTTATGTTATTTCTTAAAATACTTGCATTCGCTCGCAAAACTATTGCGTCCCCCTGATAAACTTTATGTTATTTCTTAAAATACTTGCATTCGCTCGCAAAACTATTGCGTTCCCCTGATAAACTTTGCGTTTTTCTTAAAACATTTGTTCGCAAAACTATTGCGTTCCCCTGATAAACTTTGTGTTATTTCTTAAAATACTTGCGTTTGCTCGCAAAACTATTGCGTCCCCCCGATAAACTTTGTGTTATTTCTTAAAATACTTGCAGTCGCTCGCAAAACTATTGCGTTCCCCTGATAAACTTTGCGTTTTTCTTAAAACATTTGTTCGCAAAACTATTGCATTCCCCTGATAAACTTTGTGTTATTTCTTAAAATACTTGCGTTTGCTCGCAAAACTATCGCGTCCCCCGATAAACTTTGTGTTATTTCTTAAAATACTTGCATTCGCTCGCAAAACTATTGGGTTCCCCAGATAAACTTTGCGTTTTCTCTTACAACATTTGCATTTTCTCACAAAACCATTGCGTTCCCCAGGTAAACTCAGCGTTCTCTCTTAAATCATTGGCATTCACTAGCAAACGTTTGCGTTCTCTCTTAAAATACTTGCATTCACTTGCAAAAATATTGCATTCCCCCAATAAGCTTTGCATTCACTCAAGTTTTGCGAGCGAATGCAAATGTTTTTTGAGCGAAATCAAAAGCACTGAACACTTTCTACATGTTTCTCCTCTAGTTTCAGAAGAGATCTCAACATTGTCTCAAACTTTGCCAGGATACCAAAGTCTGCAATCAAATCTCGATGTGAAATCAAACATTTCTCATCAAATTCATCCAAATGATCTGAGCTGCTCCACATTAATGTTATAACTTTGGACTCTTACTGTATGACAACTATTGACTCATTGTAATTGTCCATTACACTTCTCACAAGAAATTTTAGGAGAAACATTTGTGACAAAGTTGATCCTTTATCAAAACATAAATGCAACAGAATCTCCTAAAAGAGCAACTTTTGAGCTGCTTTTCTGACCTTTCATTCAGTAGACAGACGTGTGTTTAAGTAATTAAATATGAGCGTGATGCTTTAATGATTTAAAAAGTTGGCCTTATTGGTGCATTAGCCAGCATGACTCGGATAACATGTTTTTTAGTGATCTGTGGGCAATCGAGCCCTGAAACCAGAATCAAAACAACACATTTGCTCCTCTCCGTCTTTCTTCCATGTCCGTCTGTTTCATCTGAGTCACAAGTTCCTAGGCTTTCATTTCCAATGTGAAAAAAAACAGATTAGCATTGCTTCCAGAGAGCGATGGACGGTTTTGAACAGAAGTTGATTGTCTTCAGGGGCCTTAGGACTTTCGAGACAGCTTGAAGAGGGGACAGAAGTTCACTTCATAAAAGCCAAAACACAGACGTTATAGCTTGAGGAATCTTTAATTGTTTGAAAGGGGAAAAAAACATTCTCTCAGGGACACGAAACAAACCCGGTGACTTTCCTCTAGCAACAGATCAGATCCTCTGAGAGTTTTATTGGTGATATTTTAGCAGCTCTCGGTTTGAATCAGAAGCTTCTGTCACATGGCAGAGTTTTAGAGATTTTCAGCAGTGATAATTTAGTTTCATGGTCTTAGACGTATGAAACAGCATTCACAACACATGTACCTTCTATTGTGTGACGCATTTCTGAGAGAAACCGAATACTCAGCATGAAATGATGTAGGTCAGGAGTTGATTCCATCCTTTGGGATTTGATTGGATTGCGTTTGCATGCCTGTAATATTATTACTGTGCTTGCAAGGTACATCTGTATTGATATCCCTCTTGTCTTCTTTTTTGCAACTGATTCATCTCGTACTGCTTAATGTACAGAAGAGAAGAGAAAAGAATTTTAAAAAAGGATCTAAAACAGAACTGACCATCAGGACGGCATCAGATTTCTTTACTCTGATCTGACTTCAGGTGTAATTTTGACCTATAAATGCAAAACAAGATTTTATAATCAGTACTGTGTTTTATTTTGGGCCTCTCTTTTCTTTCTTAACATACAGACCTCATTCAAAGTTTGTTTTGTATGTAATTTCAGCTTATTATTCTGTATTTGGTTTTGATAAACTTGGTTAAAGTTTAATGGTTAAACTTATACTTACGGTTAAAGTTTGAAAATCAACCAACTCTGTTGACATCATTATAATATTTGCATACTGAATTATGGTTGGTCTTCTCTTTCTTTAATCTATTTAACCATCTTTTACAATTACCTTAAACTTTAACACAACACTTTTGCTGCCTTGCAAGCACTTTCTTCAGAAAATGCAAATCTACAATGGAAAAAAAAAAAGGGTATAGAAATGTTTTTCTCTAGGAAAAATTAAGTACATTTCCCAAACAATTACAAGGAAAAGTAAATAACACATTTAATTAAAGTGAAATTAGTGAAACATATACAGTGGGTACGGAAAGTATTCAGACCCCCTTAAATTTTTCACTCTTTGTTATATTGCAGCCATTTGCTAAAATCATTTAAGTTCATTTTTTTCCTCATTAATGTTCACACAGCACCCCATATTGACAGAAAAACACAGAATTGTTGACATTTTTGCAGATTTATTAAAAAAGAAAAACTGAAATATCACATGGTCCTAAGTATTCAGACCCTTTGCTCAGTATTTAGTAGAAGCACCCTTTTGATCTAATACAGCCATGAGTCTTTTTGGGAAAGATGCAACAAGTTTTTCACACCTGGATTTGGGGATCCTCTGCCATTCCTCCTTGCAGATCCTCTCCAGTTCTGTCAGGTTGGATGGTAAACGTTGGTGGACAGCCATTTTTAGGTCTCTCCAGAGATGCTCAATTGGGTTTAAGTCAGGGCTCTGGCTGGAACAGTCAAGAACAGTCACGGAGTTGTTGTGAAGCCACTCCTTCATTATTTTAGCTGTGTGCTTAGGGTCATTGTCTTGTTGGAAGGTAAACCTTCGGCCCAGTCTGAGGTCCTGAGCACTCTGGAGAAGGTTTTCGTCCAGGATATCCCTGTACTTGGCCGCATTCATCTTTCCCTCGATTGCAACCAGTCGTCCTGTCCCTGCAGCTGAAAAACACCCCCACAGCATGATGCTGCCACCACCATGCTTCACTGTTGGGACTGTATTGGACAGGTGATGAGCAGTGCCTGGTTTTCTCCACACATACCGCTTAGAATTAAGGCCAAAAAGTTCTATCTTGGTCTCATCAGACCAGAGAATCTTATTTCTCACCATCTTGGAGTCCTTCAGGTGTTTTTTAGCAAACTCCATGCGGGCTTTCATGTGTCTTGCACTGAGGAGAGGCTTCCGTCGGGCCACTCTGCCATAAAGCCCCGACTGGTGGAGGGCTGCAGTGATGGTTGACTTTCTACAACTTTCTCCCATCTCCCGACTGCATCTCTGGAGCTCAGCCACAGTGATCTTTGGGTTCTTCTTTACCTCTCTCACCAAGGCTCTTCTCCCCCGATAGCTCAGTTTGGCCGGACGGCCAGCTCTAGGAAGGGTTCTGGTCGTCCCAAACGTCTTCCATTTAAGGATTATGGAGGCCACTGTGCTCTTAGGAACCTTAAGTGCAGCAGAAATTTTTTTGTAACCTTGGCCAGATCTGTGCCTTGCCACAATTCTGTCTCTGAGCTCTTCAGGCAGTTCCTTTGACCTCATGATTCTCATTTGCTCTGACATGCACTGTGAGCTGTAAGGTCTTATATAGACAGGTGTGTGGCTTTCCTAATCAAGTCCAATCAGTATAATCAAACACAGCTGGACTCAAATGAAGGTGTAGAACCATCTCAAGGATGATCAGAAGAAATGGACAGCACCTGAGTTAAATATATGAGTGTCACAGCAAAGGGTCTGAATACTTAGGACCATGTGATATTTCAGTTTTTCTTTTTTAATAAATCTGCAAAAATGTCAACAATTATGTGTTTTTCTGTCAATATGGGGTGCTGTGTGTACATTAATGAGGAAGAAAAATGAACTTAAATGATTTTAGCAAATGGCTGCAATATAACAAAGACTGAAACATTTAAGGGGGTCTGAATACTTTCCGTACCCACTGTATACTTGAGGCCAAGTAGGCACCTATTGTAATCGTTCTTCTTCTTCTTCCGCTCTTTAAAGTCTATCGCAGCCCATAGAACTGTATGGTAAAAAGTTGTGAAATGTGGCACACAGATAGAGGACAGTCTGACCATTAATCACAGCAATTTTGGAGTCCCTAACTCAATCCCTTTAGCGCCACCAACTGTCCAAAGTTTGACTCATGTTTATGCTAATAACTTTTGAACTGTAAGGGCTAGAAACAAAGTTTTCCTTGGTGTTTCGATTATACCCCGACAATAAATCATGGAATTCAAGTTGATTCGTTAAACCATTCGCAAATTAATTAAAAAAGTGAACGTGACGTGAGGCTATATCTCTGCAATGCTTTAGCGTATTCAGACCAAACTTGGTTTGTGTTATGACAACTATTTCCTGATGACACCTGCACAGTTTCAGCACAGTGCCACCTAGTGGTCAGGAGATTTGAAAAATGGCTATTTTTACTTAGAACTTCTAAACAGTTTGGCCAAAATTCTCAAAACAGGTCGAACGATACCCCTAATTTTTTTCCATATCAGCCATTTTGAATTTTGTCGTAAAATGCTATATTTTCTGAACACATTGGCGTATCATTACGAAACTTAGTATGTGTCATCGGGACAATGCCCTGAAGTTACTCAAAAAGTTTCAAAACAGCGCCACCTTGTAGTCAAAAATTTAAATCAAATTTTTTTTTTATTTTGCCAATTGTAATGAAACTGGTCTTAATAGATTCCTTGAGTCATGCTGAGAACATAGATACCAATTTGGCCAAACTAGACACCAAACTTCCTGTCCGCCATTTTGATTTTCTTTAAAAACCTAGGTTTTAACCCCTCATAAATCAGTTTATCCTATTTTCACCAAATTTAAGTCAGACCATCTTTAGACAATGCAGCAAATAGCTATGGATTTCATGTTGATAGCTGAAACTGTTTTTGTATATCAAACAAATTTGAGGCATGCTGCCAAAATGCAATGCTTTGGCATATTGACACCAACCTTTATGTGCATAATAACCAGGAACATTTACTGAAGGTCATTCATTAAATTAGGTTGCTTTTGGGTGATGAAATCAAGTTAATTTTATTGATTCAGAAACTGTACTGTATGTTTGGCATGAAAAAATAGGTTGAGATCAAAGGTTAGCAGGGCAGATCATCAGTCATTTCTCCTAATGAGAGCTGAATTCTCATTTTCAGGTACAGAAAAACCTGTCTAGTTTTCCAGGTCCATCAGAGCGGCTCTCATTAGGAGAAGCGCCGCTGCGCCGCCATCAAGCGTCCTGGGGGTCCGAGCGCATTGATTCGAACCAGAAATACTCTCATCATTACCCAAACGACAGCTCCTACATAACCTGCAGTTTATGCGTACAAGGTTTTGAAGCAGGATCGAGTGGCACTTCAGACAGATGAAAAGAGCAGCTTTGCTTCTTTCTCGCTCCATGATGGAGGAATATTGCACTTCTGTATGTCACGAAGATGGCATTATGTGAGCTGTAGCTTGTTTTAGGCAACGTCAGGACTGCAACAAGAAAGAGATAATCGTATTGCGAAGAACAAGTGAACATCACAATTTACATTTATGCATTTGGCTGACGCTTTTATCCAAAGCGACTTACATTGCATTACACTATACATTTGTATCTGAGTATGTGCAATCCCTGGGATCGAACCCATGACCTTGGCATTGCTAGTGCCACGCTCTAACCACTGAGCTACAGGAAAGCTATACAATATAATTAGCTTTTTTTGCCATAACTGTTCAATTGGTTTCATATTTTCCTCCTTGCTTCATTCTCGATTCTGCTTTAGAGCTGATCTTTTTGTTTTTGTTTTTTTTTGTAGGTTTTCTGACTTCTCAAGTTAAAAGCAGTGGCTCTCTGGCCACCCATTGAGTCGATTTATTTATTCATACGCAGAGCCGAGAGCTGTCAGAAAGAAGCCTGGCCTTGCAGATGAGGAGAAGTTATTCCTCTGAAGCATCGCTTCACGCTGGATCTCGACTCTCTTAGGAGTGTATTAGAGGCCAGAAACGCAGAAAAACTCAGGCGCAAACACTCCCCTCGGGAGGTCATTGATTTGATCACATTTATATTCAGGCAGGCTGATGGACTAACGTATGCCACCCAGAAACAATATTAACGCATGAATAAATTTTTCAGACATTTTAAATTGTAATTTTTCATTTCTGCGCGGAGCTGCCGGCAGCGGCCGTTCCGGTGAGGGTTTACAGTTGTGGATGGGGCAGAGAGACGAATCGACAGCGGGAAAAGCATTTCCTTTCATGTCTCGTATAAAGGAGCCTCTGTGTGGCGTGACATTCCTCATAATGTGATTCATTACCGACTGCGGCACATGCACACAAACCAGCGCTGAGTGAATGCAGAATCCCAGATCCTTCTCCTGAACATCTTCCTGTCATCCGATCTCCCGCCTGGTGCCTGTTCCAGGTCACATTATAAACCCATAACCATAATTCTCATTATTCTTAGTCATGACCGTTGTTCTCATTTTTATATAGTACAGTAAAAAATGTATATATTTTACTTATAATAATCTTTATTAATAATAATTCAAAATTAAATTTAGTTAATGATTTTTTGTAAATACAATAATTTTACTTAATACTTAATCATTTTAAATTAAATTATTTTACATATAATAATGTTTTATTAATAATTCTACTTAATAATTCTTAATTACATTAACAATCTATTTATTTGACAATAATATTTAAT
>RJVU01063374.1:2687267-2697902 GCA_003731715.1 Anabarilius grahami | reverse complement strand
AGTTCATAATATTGTAAAGATAACATTTTATAATATTTTTCAATGAATAATTGTATTACATTTTATTTAGTCAAAATATATATGTATATATATATACATACACATATACATAGATTTTCCAAAAGCGTTTGCATTTAAATTAAGTCTTTTTTGTTGAGCGTTAGCATTAACATATTCAACTATATAGCGTACAGTGAATCTGTAACAGTGTGCTTTATTATAGTCTATATTTCAGCTATAAGTAAAATCATCTGTCACTGGCCTGATCACTGCACTTTATTTCAGCCTCATCAGCGGTTCTGAACAGAGGCATCCATATGCCCAACGGCTTCATTCGCATTATTTCAGGAACAAATAAACCTGATTTATGGTGCTTGTTCTCAGAGGATCTTTGGTGAATCGCTGATCTGGACAAAATATCGAATACAAATTTGACAGGTTACGTCGTCCAAAAAGGGCCCACAGATATATATATATATATATGCACATAAATTACATGTATATGCTCATAAAGGTCTAGAGTTGAATTTCAGTCTGGCTCCAGAGTGAAGGGTCATGAGCGAGGCTGGATTCAGGTGCCTGTGGGATGTGTGAAGATCTGGGCGCGCTCATTCCGGCTGAACGGCACAACGTTGAGTTATATTAAGAGTGAATGGAGACTCTTGATTTCTAAAGCAATGAGTGATGAACAGGAGGTAATTATTCACTCTATATTTGATTATCTGACTCGCTGCTGGAGGACGAATGAGGATCGTTTAAAAAATCTCCAGCTAGTTTTTGGGATAAAACTGGGACGTTCACTGTTTTGGGGTTTTCTTAGTATACATGAGCTCACTGAGATTATGGCTGTTAGTGAAAAAAAGTGAAAAAGTGAAGTGACATGTGGCCAAGTATGGTGACCCATACTCGGAATTTGTGCTCTGCATTTAACCCATCCAAGTGCACACACACAGCAGTGAACACACACACCGTGAACACACACCCGGAGCAGTGGGCAGCCATTGCTGCGGCGCCCGGGGAGCAGTTGGGGGTACGGTGCCTTGCTCAAGGGTCTCACCTCAGTCGTGGTATTGAGGGTGGGGAGAGCGCTGGACATTCACTCCCCTCACCGACAATCCCTGCCGGACCTGAGACTCGAACCCATGACCTTTGGGTTACAAGTCCGACTCTCTATCCATTAGGCCACGACTGCCCCATGTTAGTGAAATGCATGCAGAAATTCAAAGTCAAAGTATTGACATTTTGTAAAATGCAATAAAATCAAGAATCTGTGGTTTGTAATTCGTTTAACCTTTATTTAACTGACAAAAGTACAAAGGTTTCCTGCCTTGCCCTACACAGACTGAGATTTCTCTGAATCTTTCCACAGTATTATGTATGTTAGATGGTGAAACGCCTAAATTCTTGGCAATCTTGCATTGAGAAATGTGATTTTGAATGGTTTGATAATTCTCTCATGATATTTGGCACAAAGTAGTGAGCCATGACCCATATTTGCTTGTAAAGACTGAGACGCTCTTTTTACACTCAATAACGACACTCACCTGTTACCAATTGACCTGCTTATTATAAACTGTTTCAAAACAGTTGGTAACACTTTAGTTTAGGGTCCAATTCTCACTTTTAACTAGATGTTTATTAGCAGCATATTACTAGTATATTGGCTGTTTATTAGTACTTATAAAGCAGATATGAATGCCTTATTCTGCATGACCATATTCTACAGTCCATAATCCTACCCAATAACTAAACTTAAAGGGTTAGTTCCCCCAAAAATGAAAATTATGTCATTAATTACTCACCCTCATGCCGTTCCACACCCGTAAGACCTTCATTAATGCTCAGTGAGGCCTGCATAGGGAGCAATGACATTTCCTCTCTCAAGATCCATAAAGGTACTAAAAACATATTTAAATCAGTTCATGTGAGTACAGTGGTTCAATATTAATAATATTAAGTGACGAGAATATTTTTGGTGCGCCCAAAAAAACTAAATAACGACTTCATGAAGCTTCGGAGCGTTATGAATCTTTTGTGTCGATTCAGCGGTTCGGAGCACCAAAGTCACGTGATTTCAGCAGTTTGGCGGTTTGACACGCGATCAGAATCATGATTCGATACACTGATTCTTTATGCTCCGATGCTTCCTGAAGCAGTGTTTTGAAATCGGCTATCACTAAATAAGTACCATTTAAATAAAATAAATAAAAACCATTTAATTCAGTTGGATAACAGTCGCTTCAGTCTCATCCAGCTCATCAAACACGAGCAGCAGAGTCGTATGTAGTGCAGCAGGAATCAGATTCCACTGATCACGTGACGAGAGTCAGTGGCGAGATGACTGACAAGACCATGGCGGAGGATCCGGCTTTTTGCGCGTGTGTGTTTTAACTTTTATTAATATGGCAGAGGATTTGTTGCACAACAGAGCCTAGCATCTGACAAATGTCTTATCTTGTAGAATATGTGCTCAGCGCCGCCGCTCCCTATTCACAGAGTACGTGCGATCACAAAATAGAAAGCGAAAGTAAAACGCGAGCGTGCATTCAGATGCGATTTTAATACCAAGCATTTTGAAAGCGGCTCCCTGATGCATTTGAAAAACCTACTTTTGTGAACTAGTCCTAGGTTTTTGACCCGATCGGCACCAAACCAGTGCAGCGAGATTCTTTGGAATCTGATTGTCAATAGTTAACAAAAAAAGTTGAAATTCACGGTCCCTAATGGCTGCCAAAATGTTTGAAGTGGGTGGAGCCACTTTTACTAAAATGGCTATAACTCGTGAACAGAATGAGATATTTTCACCAAACTCAGCACACCTATGTAAGAGCTCATTCTGTGGTCACGTGAAAAAGGATGAGGCGACTGGCCACTTGGTGGCGCTATAACAGGAAAAAAACATGAAAANGAACTAGTCCTAGGTTTTTGACCCGATCGGCACCAAACCAGTGCAGCGAGATTCTTTGGAATCTGATTGTCAATAGTTAACAAAAAAAGTTGAAATTCACAGTCCCTAATGGCTGCCAAAATGTTTGAAGTAGGTGGAGCCACTTTTACTAAAATGGCTATAACTCGTGAACAGAATGAGATATTTTCAACAAACTCAGCACACCTATGTAAGAGCTCATTCTGTGGTCACGTGAAAAAGGATGAGGCGACTGGCCATTTGGTGGCGCTATAACAGGAAAAACACATGAAAATGGCTGTAACTACTTCACCGTTAGTCCGATCGACTTGAAAATTGGCATGCAGTGTCTTCATCCGAGATGCCATGATTGCCTCTGAGGACATTGATGTATCGAAAAACATGTCCGCCATCGGCCAATGACGTTTGAGCAGCTAACAGACAAGGTTAATGGAGGCTGATCGGATTGAAACTTGCTCTGCCTGTTTGGCTCATGGCCCTAGAGGCCTGTGAGAAATTCGAAAGAAATCGGCCACCGGGGGGCGCCTTCATGTACGTAAAGGATCGTGTATGGCGCAATTTTCTCCGCGCACACCCACGACATTCGTACCACGTTCTGAGCAACTTTGCCTCTAGGACCACCGCTGCGCATCGAATCGTTTGTTAAATATTGGAGATCATTTCAAAAACCAACTTTGGCGAATTAGTCGTAGGTTTTTTGCTCAACCTAAATAACTGTTAAAAAGCTTTAAATTTCCTATGGTAAATTGCCTGTATTTGCTGTAAATGGTCTTTTCCATCTATGATCAAGATAGTTACAGGCTTACTAATTAAAACATAACACCTTTTTACGCATATGCGTAAAGACCTTAAAGAGCTTGAACCCCGATAATTGCTGCTCGCAGCTATACTGTTTCCATTTTGATCATTTCCATGAGGTAAAAAGTTGTAGAAGCTCATAAATCAAGGTATGAAAAGAGATATGAAATCATAGAGGAGAGAAGTCAGTAAGTTGAGTTTGTAGCAAAACCTTTTACAGTGCTTGAGTATTGTTGCATTTCAATGCATATGATAATTCATACTCATTGCAAGATGATTAGTTAAAACATTTCAAATGCTCTTGCAGACAATTTTTCTTGTCATGTATTTCGTCATTGAGGATTACTGTGTAAAAATCTTGTCTTGTCTTGTTCTCGTGAACTCAATCTCGTGTCTCATCTTGTCACACCCCTAATAAGCAGTAATTAGGAGATAATTGAGGCAAGAGTCGTAGTTAATAGTGAGAATTGGACCCTCAGTGATTTGGGTTTCCAGTTCCTCCAAGAACCCGTTCACCTGCAGCCCCCGACACTCCCGTATCACTACCCATAATCCCCGGCCGGTTGTGTTCATAGACGAAACAGCCGGATCCCTGCATGCACGGGCTTCCCTGCTGTCATATCATGATCTCTCACTGGATCGCACAAATTACGCAATGGGCCTTAATAGTGCATGAAATCAGATTACAGAGGATTACCTTTTCTTGAAGCCACGCCCCCTGTCACTCTCACTCCGCCCTCAGGGGGGCGGGGCATCCATGAGTCATGCTGTAAACAGTAGATCCAGATGGGTCCATGCTAAGCAGCTTAGACTCACATTAATCATGTGGCTAAGTTGCCATCGGTGGTGTGCAGTGTTGTGCTAAGGGGTCCGCGCACACACAATAAATATCGGTTAAAGCTGGCGACACAATATGGCAGCGTGTGTCATGCCAGCCGGAACATGAGCTAGCTGATAAGAAACATATTCTCATGATTCCCTAAATGTCACAGTAAGATTTCCAAGCAGAATCGATTCTGCAAGGAGCTTTATTTTCCAGGCTGTGACAGTCACAGATTTCCCACTCTTTTCCTCCGTCCTCAAGGGTCGTTTAAGCTCATCGTGTCATTACACGTCGTTAGCGTGCCTGCTGACATGGATAGCACCAATTGGTAGATGCGTTTAAAGAGGTGAACAGCTTTAACCTGCTGCCGTCTTTGTGCGTTGACACTCAGGAACGATCTGCAATATATACAACAAAGCTTAGAATAAAAGCGGCTACTCAGTGATTTGGATTTGTCTGGACGTTTACACTAACTGCTCGGCCACGGCTCCCATGACTGAGATCATTTATTAAAAAGAGTTTGAGTTAACAGAGCGAGTCGGATCTCAGATATCAGCCGTGAGTACATTAGCATGATGATGGCAGAGAAAAGACATGAAAAAGCATTCTTCTGTTTTTATTTTTTTATGCATGTGTGAATACATCATACTAAGTGGTGTCTTTTCACAGGAGGATGTTGACAGCACCTGCTGAACGAGTGAGAGAGAGAGAGAGAGAGAACTGCATGAATTTATTTACCTACATGAATATTCAATAACTCGCTTACCAACACAAAACAAAGACTGATTTATTCAGACGTTTGAGTTCCACAACAACTGATTCTGTGGAACAACAACTAGAATCTATCTATCTATCTATCTATCTATCTATCTATCTATCTATCTATCTATCTATCTATCTATCTATCTATCTATCTATCTATCTATCTATCTATCTATCTATCTATCTATCTATCTATCTATCTGTCTATCTATCTATCTATCTATCTATCTATCAATCATCTATCTATCGTTTCGCCTATCATTCTATCGTCCCATCCATCCATTCATCTATCCATCCATCCATCCAACAATCGTTCTATCTACGGTATCTATCTATCTATCTATCTATCTATCTATCTATCTATCTATCTATCTATCTATCTATCTATCTATCTATCTATCTATCTATCTATCTATCTATCATTTCGCCTATCATTCTATCGTTCTTTCTATCTATCTATCTATCTATCATTTCGTCCATCCATCCATCCATCAATCGTTCCGTACATCTGTCTGTCTGTCTGTCTGCCTGTCTATCTATCGTTTCGCCTATCATTCTATCGTCCCATCCATCCATTCATCCATCCATCCATCCATCCATCCATCCAACAATCGTTCTATCTATCTATCTATCTATCTATCTATCTATCTATCTATCTATCTATCTATCATTTCGCCTATCATTCTATCGTTCTATCTATCTATCTATCTATCTATCATTTCGTCCATCCATCCATCCATCCATCAATCGTTCCGTACGTCTGTCTGTCTGTCTGTCTGTCTGTCTGTCTATCGTTTCGCCTATCATTTATCGTCCCATCCATCCATTCATCCATCCATCCATCCATCCATCCATCCATCCAACAATCGTTCTATCTATCAATCTATCAATCTATCTATCTATCCATTCATCTGTCTGTCTGTCTATCTATCGTTTCTTCTATAGTTTTATCGTTCCATCCATCCATCCATCCATCCATCTCTCTCTCCTGTTATATGCTTTTCTCAGCAGTTTTGCTGTTATTTTCCCCCTTTTCACACCTGTCATTTTCTCTTTCTTTATTCTCATTCTCTTCTTCTCTTCTGCCTTTGAAGAAAGGGACTAAAGCGTTGAGCACAAAGACTTTTCTTTCCATCTGAATAGAACAGAAAAACGGATCCTCGTCTGACCCAGAGTCTCTCTCAAATCTGCCTAATCTGATAATCTGTGTGAAATGTGCCGCACGCATTTATCTGGTGACACCCTCTTCTCATCTCACCTGTCGTCATGCCTTGAGTCCGTCAGTGTTTTCATATTATATACTGTTTCCTTATTATAAAGGGCCTTACTATGCACTTTTGTTGCATTATTTTTTCCCTGAAAATGTATTAAAGTTTTAAAAAGGTTTTTCTTGGTAATGCAAACATTAGATTACAAAAATTGTGTTTTTGTGTTAACGTTTCGAGAACATTAACTTTGAACCAGCTTTCCATTCTATTAATGTTACTGGAAGAACGTTGAGAGAACCTTGAGAGAACGTTAGCTGAAGTTCTGGCTGGGTTGTTGTTTGGGAATCTCAGATTCACTCCCTTAACGTCCGTGTGACTGTTTGCTGCCATTCTCGCACACAGGATGTCAAAGAACTCTTCAGTATCTGTGACAGAAATAGAACGGTGAATGCTGAATTTGAGCATGGCAATTAGGAAATGAATGTAGCCCGTTCTTCCCAGGGCCCTCGGAAAGATAAAGAGATGAAAAGATGAAGCAGTGGGATGAATAGCTTGTCTGATTGAGGAGGACATGATGGAGGGCTGTGGGTTGGATGAAAGACACGAGCAGCTCACATGTGTGTGGAGGGAACGGCTGATGTCAGATGTGGTGAACGGGTGTCGAGGTGCTGGAAGAGATTTATTTGAACATCTTGTGCGAGTGTCAGTGCGGCGCTGGAGTCACATACGCTTTCGACTGACTGTCTTCAGCATTTGTGGTTTAGTTATTTTCAAATTATTTTTAAATCTTACTCTGAGCTAGAGATGTCTAACATTGACACTGGAACAAATTTGGTGTACAAACAATTTTCACTCAAAAATCGCTAGTAAATTTCACCGTTAATTACAAAGAAATGATAAGAAACACATTGAGTTAAAAGTGAAATGTTTATGTAGAAAGACTCTACTCTTTTCTTGTAAAACATACTCCAATATTCTTGCTTTTATTTACAAACATCATTTCGAAGTTGTTGCTGCATGAATTCCAGTTGTAGACGCAGGATATTTTTACTTTTTTGACACAGTCGTCTTGCAACCAAATTGCAAAGGATAAATGATGCTATGCAATGCTTGCATTTGTTTTGCAGGTTTATCACATTTGAAACACCTGCTTCTACAAATGTTTGCATTTGCTAAACAGGTTTTATCATGTAATTTGACTCATTGATGCATTTTATTTCCTTATAGGAGTCCTTGATTATGATTTGACTTTTTTAACTTTAGTTAGTGTGTAATGTTGCTGTTTGATCATAAACAACATCTGCAAAGTTACGACGCTCAAAGTTCAATGCAAAGGGAGATATTTTCTTTTACAGAAATCTCTGTTAAAGGACTACAACAAACGGCTGGTAGGGACTACAACAAGCTTCTTCATGGGTTAGTGACATCAGAAACCCTAAAATGTACATAAGCCCCGCCCCCGAGAACATGCAACAAAGGGGCGTGGCCATGTTGAGCTGCTTTAGAGAAGAGGAAGAGTTGTTGTAGTAGAGTGTTGTTGTCATGCCGTCATTTTACGCCGGACTGCTTCACAAACGACGGTCAATTTAACGCTGGATTTGCACAAAAGATGAACATGACGGCACATGCTAGTGGATGAGTTGAATCAACTCCACAGCAACTACATCAATTTATCCACTAACCATTCAGAAACGTCCAGTTTCATTCTAAAAGTTGTAACTTCTTCCTGAGTCTCTCCATCAGTGTCGACTCCGGTTTGAACAATGTAAGGCTGAACACCGTTACTGACAATCCTCATTTTGGCTGCTTGAGATTCTCCTGCTTTGTTGTTGTTGAGCTGTTAAAGCTCCGCCTCTTCTGGAGCAGCAGCTCATTTGCATTTAAAGGGACACACACAAAAACGGCATGTTTTTGCTCAAACCCAAATAGGGGCAAGCTATAATAAATGATCTGTGGTGTATTTTGAGCTGAAACTTCACAGACACATTCTGGGGACACCAGAGACTGATATTACATCTTGTGAAAGGGAAATAATAGGTCCCCTTTAAAGGTGAATGTTTATTATTGTGTACATGACGTCAAACACTTGCAATTTTGTGCAAATGGAGTAAAAGATTTTCATGATACACTGACCCATTCTGTTGCACTTTTCTAAATTGTAGCCTGTTGAATTGAATCAAGTCCCAACTTGTGTTAATTCCTGCTGAATATTCAATTTCCCTTTGAAAATATGCATTACAGAAACTAAATGTTGCACATGCAGTTTTGTCATCTTCAATATTTTTACAAATTATTGCAGTTTTTGTGTCACTAAATGATCTAGAAAATGATTGCACACCCAAGTGAAATCTACGAGCACAAACGAAATCTCAATAGCTGTTTAAAATAATTAGCTTTCACATGAAAATAGTGTTCTGATCTTTTATAAACATCTCTTGATATTTAAACGCTCATTTATTCTTCTACTTTTAACGTAATAGAATTATTTATTTCTCTCTGTTAGTACTGAATAAAATCTCTTGGCTGTGTTACTCTGGCAGTAAGTAATTTCTGATTAAGTCTGTGCTTTGGCCGTTCATTTCAAGTACAGTATCATATGAAGAGCTCTCCAAATTCTTGAATAATTTGCTTCCATATCCAAGGCATTATTTCTTATAAATATTTATGAGGGAGATCTATTGGAATATAAATGATGGAATATTTATCATATAAACTGAATAAGGCAAGCTCATTTTCCTAGAGATTATCTATCAGATTTTATCAGTATGAATCTGTGGTAATGATTTTCAGCCGTATCACAGATTTAATCCTCATTCATAATATCTGATCGCTCCCTGGTCTCTGAATCCCGTCTAATGAGCGTTCTGGGTGTAATGATCAAAGTGGGCATGTTCTGTCGTACATCACAGTTCCTTGTTAATTGAGGCTTCGCTGTGGTTATGAATGCCGTCGAGAGAGTTTAGAGATTGGAACTCTGGAGAGCGATCACAGCGAATAATTCATATCAGAAAAGCCTTGGCTCTATATTGATTCACTTCTGAAACAGGAATAATAAAGTATTCTGCCTTTTCTTGCTCATACGGTTCGCAATTGACATACATGTGCATGTGTTCTCAAATCCTCCTATATATTTTTAGACGAATTGGTTGAACAGATGATTCAATGACTCACTCTGAAACAGTCACTTGTTTTGTTACTTTAATAGTCAGTGCGTTTGAACGAATCAGTTGAACGAATTATTCAATGACTCACTCAGAAACAGTCACTTTTTTCGTTACTTTAATAGTCCGTGCATTTGAATGAATAGGTTGAACGAATGATTCAATGACTCACTCAGAAACATTCACTTGTTTCGTTACTTTAATAGTCTGTGCATTTGAACGAATTGGTTGAACGAATGATTCAATGACTCACTCAGAAACAGTCACTTGTTTCGTTACTTTAATAGTCTGTGCATTTGAACGAATTGGTTGAACGAATTATTCAATGACTCACTCAGAAACAGTCACTTTTTTCGTTACTTTAATAGTCCGTGCATTTGAAGGAATTGGTTGAACGAATTATTCAATGACTCACTCAGAAACAGTCACTTTTTTCGTTACTTTAATAGTCCGTGCATTTGAATGAATTGGTTGAACGAATGATTCAATGACTCACTCAGAAACATTCACTTGTTTCGTTACTTTAATAGTCCGTGCATTTGAACGAATTGGTTGAACAAATGATTCAATGACTCACTCAGAAACAGTCACTTGTTTCGTTACTTTAATAGTCCGTGCATTTGAACGAATTGGTTGAACAAATGATTCAATGACTCACTCAGAAACAGTCACTTGTTTTGTTACTTTAATAGTCTGTGCGTTTGAACGAATCGGTTGAATTAATGATTCAATGACATGCTCATAAAATCAGTCAATTCTTTCGTTACTGAATGAATCAATCAGTGGGTTTGAACAATTTAAATGAATTAATGATTTAATAGCTCACTAATTAAGTCACTTATCACCACCTACTGGTGCAATGGTGTAACATGGAGAAAAATCACTTTGTATGTAAATATATTATATTATCAACAATTTTATATCAACATATATAATTATATATATAATATGTTCATA
>RJVU01063374.1:2676402-2687034 GCA_003731715.1 Anabarilius grahami | reverse complement strand
TTTTTTTTTTTTAAACTACTAAAAATGAAAAAAAAAAAAACTTTCACTAAAATTTAAATGAAAACTTAAATAACAGGTTATTTATAAATATTATTTTTATGAATCTAAAATGTATATTTTCAATATTTGAATGATTATTTTGTTATTGTAGTGCAAAATGCATATAGTATCTGTATTGTTTTTAGAGGAACATAAGAACTGTGAGTGGTCACGTTTGCACGATAATAGTTTCTTCCTTTTTCACTCTCTGAATGAAATTCATCCCTCTCTCATGAATCAGATCAGATCAGACCTGCTGTGACTTGTTTGGATCGATGGCCCTTTATATTCAAGTCCTTCTTCTCTAGTGCTCTTTATTGATCTTCTTCCAGCACACAGGAGCTCGAAGATCGGAGACGTGTCACGTTAGGGCCAGCGAACTTCAAACAGGTTTTCTGCTGGATTCAGATGAAGCCTAAGGAGTCATTTCATGGTCTGTGTTCTTCATTAGTGAAAACTGTGTGTGTGAGGAATGGAAATAATATTGAAGCTCTTCCACCAAGACACAGTGCTATTTGAATGTTCCTTGCAGTAGTTTGGAGCAGTGTTATTTGATCATTTTCATTCTTTTTTCCTCAAAAATCATAGTTCGCTGTCTACTTGGGCCGCTCCATTCTAAGGCAGCATGCTAATTGGTGTAAAACCTCATAATGCAAACTGATACCATTCAATACTTAATTAAGTATATGGGCCATTCTACAGAACTGCTGTAACACAACCAAAAAACACATTTAAAAAGCATTTAAGTATTCAAATTTAGATTCTTCTCTTATCTATTGAATCCCACAATAATATTTAAAATATCAGTAAGCTATATATATATATAAAATCATCATTTATTGGGTACTTTCAATTGGGAGGTGGCTGTCCTGAACCCTAACCCCTATATTTCAACTTGTGAAAATATTGAAATTGTGAAAAGTGAAGTTAAAAAATATATTTAATTTATATTTTATTTTAAAATCATGTAACTTCATGTGAAAAAAAATATCCCACATTTTCATGTCACTACCGAAACAGTGTATGATTTAGTCCAAACAAAATTTTAGTACAGTTATGCAAATCATTAGTATTTTAATATGTTTAGTAGTGTTTTAGTATGTGAGTTAAAATCGTGTAATGTGATGTGGTCGCTATCAACACATTACTGTCACTACTGAAAATGTGCAGTCATGACCAAAACATGTCAAAAATAAAGTATATTGAATTATCAACTAAGATGTTATGATGGTGTTTGGGTTCAGATAAACTTTATGCCTTTTACAAAGAAAGATTGGAATCAAAATACAACAAATCTCATAAATTACACTTGAAATATTGTTAAAATTGTAAATGTTATTGATTTACCTATGAAAATACATACATACAAATTGTTTCCAACAAAAGACATTTCCAACTTTGATTTTGAACTAATTCTGTAGAATGGCCCATATATATATAATTGAAAATTTCCTTTGACTCCACATGAGACGCCACCTTAAATTTTGGTTAAAAAACAGCGTAACTGCATGCATGCACCCTAGAAATGCTGTCTAGGTTGAAGTGAACCACTATTATGTTTTGACCGACACATACAAGCACATGTAACTCTTGTACAGATGCCACGCGTCTGCAAAAACACAGCGCTTGCATATTGTCCTTTTGCGTCCTAGTCGACAGCTTTATAGTACATCTTACAACCTCGATTGGAGTTTGGTAAATGAAAGTCATTAATCAAAGCTCTCAGATGGCTCTCATTACACACTGCAGCAAAGCAAACAGAGCGCACATCAACACTGCAGCACGGATTCATAACGCAGCCCAAAACAGGTTTTCCAGCGTGTTACCGCAGTTTTATCTTGATGACAAGCGAACATGAGGTGTTTCGGCGGAGACAACACTTTGCTGCGATTAAAATAAGATAAAAATGCAAATTCGGCTAACACACACTCACAAACGTGTGAGCTGAGGTAGCAGCTGCCTTCCACATCTGTGCGAGAAACTTTTGCATGGCCGTTACTTGGAAATCAAAGTGGAGCACATGCTTCTTAATACTGCAGAAATTCTCTTTAATAAAAAAGTAATAATCTTTCCCCACCGCTGCCATTAGAGCCTTATTAGAAATCCTGATGCATGGCCGAGAGAGTCGAAGATCTAGCATTACACATATCCATCTTTATCAGAAACTTCTAATGGATTCTCATAAATAACATTTATTGCATACTAGATATTCCCGTGTAGTCATTAATTCTGTTCTAGGAACTCACAAGAAACCCTGTAACTCTCATACTTGGTGGTTTTTAATTGACTAGTACTAATTTGTATAAAAAGCTTTAGCTCTAAATTCTGTCACTGTCCATCAACAGACCGGCCAGGTCCTGACCTTTGACATCTGCTGACCGCAGCCATGCAGGGGTCACCCAAGTGTTTCCCCTCAAGTCAGAGAGTGAAAGTGCTGATGTACTTCATTAGTCTGAACCAGAAATAAACCACCATGAGATACAGATTTAGCATTAATTGGCTCTTTGCGAAGTCTTTGATACGAGGATTGCTGACCGACTGCAACAAACCAGCTGGAAGTTTTTATTTGTGTACTTTCCAGAATTTATACATGCATAATGAATCTAGGAAATAGGATGATAAAGTTTCAAGCAAGAATACATTACCGTTCAAAAGTTTGGGGTTTGTACAAAAGAAATTAATACTTTTATTTAGCAGGGATGCATTAAATATCTCAAAAGTGACAGTAAAGACATTTATAATGTTATAAAAGATTCTATTTCAAATAAACGCTGTTCTTTTGAACTTTATATTCATTAAAGAATCCTGAAAAATAAAATATATCACAGTTTCCACAAAAATATGAACTGATTTCAACATTAATAATAATAAGAAATGTTTCTTGAGCAGCAAATCATCATATTAGAATGATTTCTGAAGGATCATGTGACATTGAAGACTAAAGTAATGATGCTGAAAATTCAGCTTTGATCACAGGATATAAATTACACTTTACTATATATTCACATAGAAAACAGTTATTTTAAATTACAATAATATTTCACAATTATATTACTGTATTTTTGATCAAATTAATGCAGCCTTGGTGACTACTTTCAAAAACATAAATCTTACTCATCTCAAACTTTTGGAAAGTGCTGTATATTGCACAATAAACGTATATATAAATTTATATATAAATAAATAAATTACATGTTTGTCTTTAGAAAATATTTGTTATTTAAATCTCAATTGACATTAAAATAGTTGCATAATTATGTTTTTATTCATTCACATGGTTATGCAATTAAGATATTAAGATATGCAAATAAGATTTTAATCATATTGTGCATGATATATCATAATTCAAAATATGCATCATTTAATTTAGTGCTGACTAAGGGTGGAGCGAGATGTCGCGAGTTAAAAATGTGGTGAAATTTCTCATCGTGCTGAAAAGCTCTCGTGATATTGCCATGACGGAGTATGAGGGTGAAATTAGGATAAAATATGATATCGCTACGTTTACATTACGCCTCCACTGTCGTTTTGCTTTTATAGGAATAAAAACCATTTAATTCAGTTGGATAACAGTCACTTCAACCTCATCCAGCTCGTCCAACACGAGGAGCAGAGTCGTACGTAGTTCAGCAGGAATCAGAGTTCACTGATCACGTGACGAGATGACTGACGAGACCATGGCGGAGGATTCGTTACACAATAGAGCCTCAGCGTCTGACAAATATCTTATCTTGTAGAATATGTGCTCAGCACCGACACTCCCTGTTCACAGAGTACATGTGATCGCAAAATAGAAAGCGAAAGTAAAATGCGAGCGTGCGTTCAAACGCGATTTCAATACCCCGCATTTTGAAAGCGGCTCCCATGCGAATATCTCCCAATATGAAAGCTATCTTAGGTTGGAGTTTGTAGTTGTAAACATCTCTCAGCTCTGTTTCATGCTTAAAGAAAAATTTGGTCTCTATTTGCACTTTGAATATTGAGAGAGTGCTTTGATTATGGTTGCACTTAATGTTTGTACTTATTAAGACTAAGAGACTGTAGTCACTTACTGTTTTTATTTCTATGATCAATTTGTGGAAAGGAGATCTTAGGAGGTCAAAAGTTGTAGAAGATCAAAAATCATGTACAGTTTTAAGGTCTGAAGAGACTCATATGAAATCATTGTCTCGTGAGATAACGGTTTGGTCACACCCTTAGTGCTGACATGACCAAGACTGGTTAAACTTCAACTAAGAGAGGATTAAGTCCGACCCTAAAATTTTGTCATTGAGTTTCTGCTTGATGCTGACTTTGATTCTAAGCATCAAAGAGAGGACAGAAAATGGTTGTGAAAAAAACAAGAAACAGTAAAAGTGTAGAATATGAGCATTTTTAATATCTTAGATCTGCTCCAGTACTGACTGAACGAGCATCACTAACTGTCACAGCGTCAAAGGTTCAGATAGTCGTGAGTCAGTCACACGAAGGCTTTCGGTCCAGCGGGAGATCTCACCCCTCCTGATACGTGAGGGAAACTTCTTATCAGCGTGAAAATGAAGCGCCGTGAGTGAGAGAGGCTATTTTTATCATCACAATATGGCTGCCCTGCCAAGCACCCTGGGATAGCGGCCAAACGCGCCGAGGACGTGCCAGGTAACGGGCCGCTATACCTGCGGGAGTGAGCTCACATCACACCATGAGCTGAGCGTCCTCTCCAGCCCTGTACACACACACTTATTATCTCTTTCAAAGCTAAGGAGTCTTAATGGAGTTCTCCGTTGTTTCATTGTAAGTGTTTAAGTATCGACTTGAAAACAAGACAGACACAAATGAATCAATAGATATGCTTCTGTAAGAATGTAAGTGATATAAAATGATCGTGGATCAGCACAGATCTTTTGTTCTTGGGAGAGTTTGATGAGAAATGTTTGAGATCATATTGAGATCTCTATTTTAGCAAATCTGAGCAGTTTTTGAGGTATTTTGATTAGAGATTGACCAATTTAGATTTATTTTTTTTTAATAACCATTACCGATTATTTTTATGCCAAGTGTGTCCGATAACCGATATGCAGAACCGATATTGAGATGATGTTTTACTTCTGTTTTTGTTCAATTTAATCTTCATATCGCAATAAAAACATAGTATGTTTTTTGTATAACAGCAGCAGCAGCAACAATAATATTAAAAATGTTACAAAAAAGATTAAACTATAAAAAAATATTAACAACTACAGTTAAAAACGTAGGTTTAGGTATTGTTTATTAGGCTAGTAAGTAAAGACAACTATATTGACTATTAGATGTAAACCCAGGAATAATGAGTCTTGTGTGCAATTCTTTAAATGCCGTTTATCAGTGGATCGGATATTACAAAACCGATATCCGATAAAGGAAAAATGCTTAAATATCGGGAAAATATTGGTACACAAATTATCGGTCAGCCTCTATTTTTTGGATTGTTTACAAATATTGTTTAACAGTGGATCCAGTATTACAAACAATATTTAATTAAGTAAAAATGCTTAAATATCGGGAAAGTATTGGTAATACCAATTATCTGTCAGCCTCTAATTTTTATATTATGTATCACAGATAAATGACATTTATCGGTGGATGCAATATTACACAAACAATATTCAATTACGGAAAAAGGCTTGAATATCGGGAAAACATTGGTAAGACCAATTATCGGTCAGTCTCTTATTTTTAGATTCATCACTGATAAATGCTGTTTAACAGTGGATCCAATATTACAAAAACAATATTCAATTATGAAAAAAATGCTTAAATATCAGGAAAATATTTGTAAAACCGATTATCGGTCTGCCTCTAATTTTTAGATTATTAATCACCGATAAATGCCTTTTAACAGTGGATCCAATATTACAAAAACAATATTCAATTAAGGAAAAATATTTAAATATGGGGAAAACTATCAGTAAAACCGATTATCGGTCTATCTCTAATTTTAAAATCTAGCGTTAGCGTCAGTTCTGGCAGGTCACGTCAGTCAAGCTTGCATCAGCTGACTCCCAGGTGACTTGCGTCTACCTATAGGAATACGACGCATCTATATATAAGCTCCTCAGTATTATCAGCAGCTATTGCATTCTCAGGAGCAAATTACCCTCCTCCATCCCCAGCTCCTCCTCTCTTCAGTCAGGATTGGCCTTATTGTTCCCCTAATCAGACTAATTCTCAAAATATGTCTTCCTTAAATTATGACATTTAATGATATCTGCATATGTTGGTCCTGTTCTGTTTACCCATAGGGGGTTTATTGCTGCTCTCCCTGCGCTTATCCATGCTAGGCTGCATGGATGCGCAGGGAGTTCTTGCCCAGAACAGAACCTTACCGCCAATACAAACTCTATGCATTATCTATCATATTTGACGATAGTGGTCCTGACAGAAATTACTTTTTTGAGGGGTTTTTTTTAGGCTTCAGCTCCATTTGCTCTCCATTTAGTCTAGGGATGTCCTTGGTGATTTTCCTGTCCTATGGGAGTCTGTGTCCGCAGGTGCTCCATTAACTCACCAGGAGAGAAAGCGTTTACTGTGGGGACCGTGTGAGTGATGAACACTAATCCAGAGTCTTTAATGTCACTGTGTTAAACACTCTGGCTGAGAAAGTTAAACTGATCTCTGATCAGCGGGTATTTTTAACAGTCGTGTAGGAGGGACTGATGAAGCTTTGCCCGTTTTAGCTGACTAGAGGAAAGGTGTAAGAATAACCTTTGAGTCTGTTTCTGCTGAAGTGGAATTTAGTCCAAACCGTTGATTGTGCAGAGTAGGTACAGTCTGAACTTCACTGTTCTGAACATGGAACTGACCTTTTACTTATGACATCATTTCCTGCTTCAGTGGCTGATAAAACGTAGCTGCCTACCTAGGCAACTTTTTTTTGCATCATAGGCATGCACCAAATGCTGCATACGGTGCTATACGAGACTGGCCAAGTGTAAAAATGCAAATATAAATAATATATGATAATTTTGATATAATTCTGTGTTTTTGTCCATTCGAGATGCAAAAGAGAACTCAATTCAGTACTGGCATGCAGTCTGGGAAGCGGCTATCTTCGTGTGTGCGTTTTGGGTAACGAGTTCTCTTTCGTGTCTTATCACAATTTAATATATATAAACACAAACAAGTCTGTTATTTAAGGGTTTTTTAATATACAGTGAGAAATTTTGAAAACCTGACATCTCAGGATTAATGTGAAGTGTGAAAAAAGATGCCCAGTAAGTCAGCTCACTTGGTTTTGAGACACAGCTGTTGTTGTGTATTATTGTGTTGTTCATGTTGTCCTGTTAGTTTTGTCCAATTTTTTCTTTACTCTTTATGATAAACAAAGAGACCAGGTGGCTTCTTGCTATGACCAGCATCCTGTAAACATGGGCAGAGAGAGAGTGTGTGGGTGTGTTTGTGTGTGTGTGTGTGCCAGTGACCCTCAAGCACAAAAAGTGACTAAAGATTGTATGGAACCTTGTTTCTGCTATGGAATAAAACAATTTAAAAGATAATTATGACTATATATCTCACAATTCTGACTTTTTTTTCTCACAATTCTGACTGTTTTTCTCACAATTGCGAGTTATAAAGTCCAATTTTGAGGGGGAAAAAATGCTTTTTTTTATATATCAAAGTTGTGACTTTATAACTCGCAATTCTGACTTAATTTCACGCAATTCTGATTTTATAACTCGTAATTCCGACTTTATATCACGCATAATTCTGACTTTACAACTCGCAATTCTGACTTTATATCTCGCAATTCGGACTGAATTTGAAGCAATTCTGACTTTACAACTCGCAATTCTGACTTTATAACTTGCGATTGTGACTTTATATCACGTGTAATTCTGACTTTATAACTCGCAATTCTGACTTAATTTCACGCAATTCTGACTTTATAACTCGTTATTCCGACTTTATATCACGCGTAATTCTGACTTTATAACTTGCAATTTCAATTTTATATCGCGCAATTGTGACTTTATAACTTGCAATTGTGACTTTATAACTCGGAATTGCAATTTTTATATCGCGCAATTCTGACTTTATAACTTGCAATTTCAATTTTATATCGCGCAATTGTGACTTTATATCTTGCAATTCTGACTTTATAACTCGGAATTGCGATTTTTATATCGCGCAATTCTGACTTTATAACTTGCAATTCTGACTTTATAACTTGCAATTTCAATTTTATATCGCACAATTCTGACTTTATAACTTGCAATTGTGACTTTATAACTTGCAATTTCAATTTTATATCACGCAATTCTGACTTTATAACTCGTTATTCCGACTTTATATCACGCGTAATTCTGACTTTACATCTCGGAATTCATACTTTATATCATGCAATTCTGACTTTATAACTTGCAATTTCAATTTTATATCGCGCAATTCTGACTTTATAACTTGCAATTCTGACTTAATTTCACGCAATTCTGACTTTATAACTCGTTATTCCGACTTTATATCACGCGTAATTCTGACTTTACATCTCGGAATTCATACTTTATATCATGCAATTCTGACTTTATAACTTGCAATTTCAATTTTATATCGCGCAATTCTGACTTTATAACTTGCAATTCTGACTTAATTTCACGCAATTCTGACTTTATAACTCGTTATTCCGACTTTATATCACGCGTAATTCTGACTTTACATCTCGGAATTCATACTTTATATCATGCAATTCTGACTTTATAACTTGCAATTTCAATTTTATATCGCGCAATTCTGACTTTATAACTTGCAATTCTGACTTAATTTCACGCAATTCTGACTTTATAACTCGTTATTCCGACTTTATATCACGCGTAATTCTGACTTTACATCTCGGAATTCATACTTTATATCATGCAATTCTGACTTTATAACTTGCAATTTCAATTTTATATCGCGCAATTCTGACTTTATAACTTGCAATTCTGACTTAATTTCACGCAATTCTGACTTTATAACTCGTTATTCCGACTTTATATCACGCGTAATTCTGACTTTACATCTCGGAATTCATACTTTATATCATGCAATTCTGACTTTATAACTTGCAATTTCAATTTTATATCGCGCAATTCTGACTTTATAACTTGCAATTCTGACTTTATATCACGCAATTCTGACTTTATAACTTGCAATTTCAATTTTATATCGCGCAATTGTGACTTTATAACTTGCAATTGTGACTTTATAACTTGCAATTTAAATTTTATATCGCACAATTCTGACTTTATAACTTGCAATTGTGACTTTATAACTTGCAATTTAAATTTTATTTCGCACAATTCTGACTTTATAACTTGCAATTGTGACTTTATAACTCGGAATTGCGATTTTTATATCGCGCAATTCTGACTTTATAACTCGCAATTCTGACTTAATTTCACGCAATTCTGACTTTATAACTCGTTTTTCAGACTTTATATCACGCGTAATTCTGACTTTACATCTCGGAATTCATACTTTATATCATGCAATTCTGACTTTATAACTTGCAATTTCAATTTTATATCGCGCAATTCTGACTTTATAACTTGCAATTCTGACTTTATAACTTGCCATTTCAATTTTATATCGCGCAATTGTGACTTTATAACTTGCAATTGTGACCTTATAACTTGCAATTGTGACTTTATAACTTGCAATTGTGACTTTATAACTTGCAATTGTGACTTTATAACTTGCAATTGTGACTTTATAACTTGCAATTTAAATTTTATATCGCACAATTCTGACTTTATAACTTGCAATTGTGACTTTATAACTTGCAATTCTGACTTTATAACTCGCAATTGCAAATTTATATCACTTTATATCAGTGTCTTAAAGCTAAGACACTTAAAACTTCTGGCTCAACTAATAGAGTGAGTTTGGGGGTGGGTCTATCAGTTTGAATGACCAGTGGCAGAGGGTGGTGATGCAGACAGTTTCGTGTTTTCATTTTTGCAGTTTCGTTTGCTGCCACTTGTGATGCAGAAATGACACACTTCAGTTTGAAAGGATCTCATATAGGCAGTGAGATATCACACACAGAAACACACAAAGATGATTTATTTATATACACTAAAACAGGCTGACATGGGCCTGCAGAATAATTACTCCACATGCGGAAGTGATCGCGGTTCGGCTCGGGTTTATTTCAGAGGTTTGATTTAAAGGTGCAGCATGTTTGTACAGGATGAGTGAACTGATATTAAAGAAACACTGATCGTGAGGTTTCCATCTGTCTGTGTGACTGTGGATCAGTTCAGCCTTTAATACACACACACACTTCTCTCCATCTCTAACGTCATCCAGGGGAAATTTCAAAAGAAGCCCAGCATGTGCATTATGTGCATAATGATTTGCACATTCACTTTACACTCTTAATTTAAATCAGTAATTTATGAAAATTCTAAATTATCTGGTTAACTAATCAGTTTTAAGGAAGCCCTGTATAGTAAGGCTGGATTCTGTTGATTTATTAAAATAATTTTCTTTGGAAAAATCCAAGATAACATGATAGCAAGATAGCATGAGAGTATTTCTAAGTTTATACACTATTATTTATTTATATTAACTCTTATTTTATATTTTATTGATTCTATT
>RJVU01063374.1:2660088-2676025 GCA_003731715.1 Anabarilius grahami | reverse complement strand
TTGAAACATAATCAAGTTTTGTTTTTGAACATTTCTCATAAGATCAGGAAAGTCATGAAGCCTCGACCTGATACTTCACTGAAATGATGTGTGTTTTGAGGTATTGAAGTGTGTGACGGTCTCTCGGACCCCAGACAGAACATGGGATCACATTTTAATTTGTTCAGAAGAACTTTGTCCTTTTGTTCTTGTCTGTTTTTTTATGAGTGCAGAAAAACACAACAGAAACACACACACACACACACACACACACTCAGAGTTTTACAGGGCAGATTACTGATCCTGAATCTTGCTGTTGTGTTTTCCTGGTCACATTTCCATTATCAGAGCGCCAGGATGAGGGATTTTGTCTTTGTGGAGCGACAGAGATTTCAGCCCAATCATGAAAGTGTTTGTGTATGTTTTCCTCAGGTGATCGCATGTAGCGTGCAGGAAATGTACACGAGCAAGAGCTTTGAAGTGTGTGTGTGTGTGTGTGTGTGTGTGTCCCAAGGCAGAGTCACTTTGTTTGTTTGTGAAATATTAATTAGTAGTTTTATTCTGTTTTTCCAGTGGAACCTCACAGCCGCTTCCTTCCTCTCGTTTATTCCCAGACCGTGTGACGAATGAGTGTGTGCGTGTGCGTTATGTAAAACTAAATTAATTAGCAATGTAACATTTCTTAGTGTCATAAATATCAATTATTCGATGCAGATGAATTAAATCATTTATTTGGCTGTAATCTGTCTTCTTTATTTTTAAATGCATGTGACTCAGTTCAGACGAAGTGCTCCATAAATCACAGTAATAAAGTTCACCTCACATGTCACATTATTTATGAAAAAAGGTGAAATAAACACATGATGTTGAATGTTCAAATCATATATTCTTATTTTACATCTCGTTTATTTCATTTTACATATTATTTATATTTATTCTTATTTTAAATTTCATTTATATTTATTTATATGTAACATTTGAGACATTTTTCGGGAAGCGTGTTTGAAGTGTAATCAAGTTTAATTTATAATCAGTTCTCATGAGAGACAATCATATGATCTTGACTGTGTTCATAATGTTCACAGTATTTGTGCCACTCACTGATGCAGGTGCTTTGAAAAGTCTTGGATTGTTCACTGTAACACATTTCTGCATTGAAAGAGAGAGACATGAGATCAGCTGCTCACGAACTCAACCAGACAGAGAGAGAGAGAAAGAGGGAGAGTCAGGGGTATTTAGAGCCCAAAAGAATGAGATGGATAGATGAAACCACCTCTTTACCTCCTTCGTCTCTCTCTCTGGGGTGGGACTCTCTTGCATAAATAAACGCAAATGTTGACATTTGTAGAATGAAGGAGTGGAGCGGCTGTTCTCTCTCAAACCCCTGCAGGTGACTCCAGGGCGAGGGAGGTGACTTTCCCAATTAAAGCCGAGCGATGGAGACACTGCGCCTCTCCATAAATACAGAAGCACACTAAGAAGGTGTCAGAGCACTCTTTCACTCTCTGCAGCCCACAGAGAGACGGATTGTGTTTTTCTCTGGAAAAGTCAGGTAGAAACGCACACAGTTAGTTTTGTCACTGTGTTGGAACACTGGTGAAAAAAGATGAATATCACCATGGCTATGAATGGAAAATTATACTTCTGTAGTATGCAGTATGCATATTGTGTGAACATTTCCTGTATGCATTTTCTGTATGGGCACTTTCTGTGAGGGGATTTTCAGGATGCACATTTTTAGCACGCGCATTTCCAGTATGCACATTTTCAGTATGTGCATTTTCAGTAGGCACATTTTCAGTATGCGCATTTCCAGTATGCATATTTTTAGTATGCGCATTTTCTGTTCACATTTTCAGTATGCGTATTTTCAGTATGCATATTTTCAGTATGCATATTTTCAGTATGCGCATTTTCAGTATGCACATTTACAGTATGCATATTTAAAGTATGCACATTTACAGTATGTACATTTTCAGTATGCACATTTACAGTATGCATATTTACAGTATGCACATTTTGAGTATGCACATTTACAGTATGCATATATACAGTATGCATATTTACAGTATGCACATTTTCAGTATGCACATTTTCAGTATGCGCATTTTCAGTATGCATATTTTCAGTATGCGCATTTACAGTATGCACATTTACAGTATGCACATTTTCAGTATGCACATTTACAGTATGCATATTTACAGCATGCACATTTTCAGTATGCACATTTACAGTATGCATATTTACAGTATGCACATTTTCAGTATGCATATTTTCAGTATGCACATTTACAGTATGCATATTTACAGTATGCACATTTCCACTATGCACATTTTCAGTATGCACATTTACAGTATGCATATTTACAGTATGCACATTTTCAGTAAGTGCATTTCTGCACATAACCTGATGACCCACTGCTGCATGTTTGCCAAAATATGTAAGTTTACAACAGAGCACACTATGTGAGACACTGTATCCCACAGTGCAATGCTCTTGTTGTGTGACCTTCCATTTCTATTGTGACAAATGAATTGTAAGTGATATCAGCTATAATTTTAAAATGTTTCTTGACTCATTGTTTAATCAGACTGCCAAAAGTAAATTCATTTTGCACTAAATTAAACAATTTTTTTTTGTTGCATTAATCATTTTTATTTCAAAGGTGATAATTTGACTCTCACTGAAACATCTACATAATGACTGTTGCAAGCTGCTATTTTATATAGACTACATTATCATCGCAAACTGCATACAGTCGCATGCTTTTTCTTAACAGTAAAATAAATCTTGTGAATGCTTTTAATAGTCTTTGTTACAGAGTAAAGGGCTGAGAGAGAGTTAAATCTGATTGAAAAAATACACCTGTAGTCTGAAGGGCTTTGTGCACTACTGTTTAAGAAACAGAGTTACAAAACGATCCGCCTCAATGGGATAACAGCACTGAAAATATGTGTGTGAGAATCCTTTGTGGACTCATTTTAGCTTGGCTGTAATGAAGTGCATTAGTTCTGTTCAGAAAGCCATTCAATCGACACTACATGATGTACATGATATACTGTTATCAGTGTATACTGTACAGTTTGTAGTCATTAGTATGCTAGTATTCCATTCTGAACACAGTCGCTCACATGTTTTGTGCAGCTGGTGAGGGTCTGTCTTCTTCCCACGTGATTGGTCGGATGATAATCATGTGATACTGTGTTAACGAGGCTTGGGAAACATGCCTCTCTCTCAATTAGAGGCATTGTGCTGTTCGTTCAGATGCTAATCCAATCAAATACATGAATGAGGATGTTCTTTTTAAAACAAACAATATAACCATAAATAGCATTAAATATACACCTGGTAAAATCATGTTTTTATATATGATACATTTTGATTGCAGTTCATAATGAGCACGAGTTCATATACACACAGATCTCAGAGGACGTAACCCAGTTTAAGACGTTTAATGTGTTTAGCTCATGCAAACATGAGCCATGGTTGTGTATCATGTGACGTGGTGATTGTGTTTGACCTAATCACTCCAGCAAAACAGGATGTGACTTTCTTTTTTTTTTAAAACAAGCTGGCATTTACAGGCTTATTCAATGATTTTTGAATTTTGTTTTGATTTTTGCCAACTGAAACACTGTTGATCTTTGCATTATTTTATAATTCCTGTTTCATATGTGTTTCGTATGTATGATTCATATACTGAAAATCTTAAAGAGGACCTGTTATGCCTTTTTACAGACTTTTAATTTTGTTTTTGGACTCTTCTAGAAAAGAAATTAGCATGAAACTAAAACACGGCACATTACCAGTAACGCGAATCTTATAACAAAAAAATAAATAAAAAAATAGCAATAATGTTGCTGTGCACATTTTCAGTATGAGTATTTTCAGTATGAGTATTTTCAATATCCGCATTTTCAGCAAGCACATTTTCAGTATGCGCATTTTCAGTATGCACATTTTCAGCAAGCACATTTTCAGTATGCGCATTTTCAGTATGCACATTTTCAGTATGCACATTTTCAGTACGCGCATTTCCAGTATGCGCATTTTCAGTATGGGCATTTCCAGTATGCGCATTTTCAGTATGGGCATTTCCAGTATGCGCATTTTCAGTATGCATTTCCAGTATGCGCATTTTCAGTATGCGCATTTCCAGTATGCGCATTTCCAGTATGGGCATTTCCAGTATGCGCGTTTCCAGTATGCACATTTTCTGATCACATTTTCACTATGCACATTTTCAGCAAGCGCATTTTCAGTATGCACATTTTCTGTTCACATTTTCAGTATGCACATTTTCTGTTCACATTTTCAGTATGCGCGACATTACATTACATTACCAGTAACGCGAATCTTATAACAAAATAACAAAAAAATAGCAATAATCTCGATCTAATAATTCTTAAACACTTTAAATCGCTATTTAGTATAAAATATAACACTTACAGACATATATTTCCAAGGTTTAAATTATGGGATCACTAGCCGATGCATATTCTTCTTAAATGTCTAATGGGAGGCGGAAAAGAAACACCGCTAGACATAAGCAACAGCACAAAATGTATTTTTTAATGTACGCTTCAGTGAAAACTTTGAGTGATGGTGTAAACAAATCTTTATTAGGGGTTTTAAGGCGTAACGTTGAAACTCTATTGTAATTGTTAAAATTTCCAAGAATCAGCATTCACTTCTAAAAGTGATCGGGCAAAACCAAACCGTAAGTCGTAGAGACTTGAAACTTTGAGGGCTGGTAATGCTCACACCATCTACAACTTCACTAGTTCACTGCGCTACAGCAGTGAAAAGTACATGCCTTATATTGTTGGAATCCTTGGCTCAAGATGGACAAAATGCCTTCCAGATTTGCTTTTCATTCTGGCCAAATTTTCGAGTATTTTGGATTTTTTGAAAAACCTACTTTTGCGAACTAGTCCTAGGTTTTTGACCCCATCGGATCCAAACCAGTGCGTCTGAATGTCAATAGTTATCAAAAAAAGTTGAAATTTTGATTCACGGTCCCTAAGTGTTATGTGTGGTGTTGTAGTAGAGATATTCGGATATCCACAAAACAGGGTATTTATTAACAACGAAGGAGAGAAACAACCATACACGCATTACTCAACATTAAGAACAGACCAGGAGTGAAAGGAGTGAGTCCATTATAAAGGGTGTGCAGATGATGAAGTCCAGGTGCGGGTGATGAGTGCTGATGGGGAGATGACGAGGAAGTGAGTGCAGGTGTGGAAACAGGAGGATGATGGGAAATGGAGTCCGGGAACGAAGGGAACTGTGACACTGAGGGCCGCCAAAACTTTTGAAGGGGGCGGAGCCACTATTACTAAAACGGCTATAACTCGTGAAAGGAATGAGATATTTTCACCAAACTTGGTACACCTATATGAGCTCATTCTGTGGACGTGTGAAAAAGGACGCAGTGACTGGCCACTAACATGGGAAAAAAAACTTGAAAATGGTTGTAACTACTTTACCGTCCAATCAACTTAAAAATTGGTGTGCAATGTTTTTGTCCGAGATGCCATGATTGTCTCTGAGGACATTGACGTATCTCAAAAAACGTCCGCCATCAGCCTATGAAGTTTGAGCAGCTATCAGACAAGGTTAACGGAGGCCGATCGGAATGAAACTCGCTGGCTCTGTTTGACTCACGGCTCTAGAGGCCTGTGAGAAATTCTAAAGTAATCGGCCACCGGGGGGAGCCTTCGCATTTTTCACGTGCGTAAAAGATCATGTATCCCGCGATTTTTCGCGCACGTCCATAAAATACATTGTAAAACTCCTCATTCTGAGCAACTTTGCCTCTAGGACCGCCGCTGTCCATCGAATCGCTCGCTAAATATTGGAGATCATTTCAAAAAACAACTTTGGCGAATTAGTCAAAGGTTTTTGGCTCAACCTCGATAACTGTTAAAAAACTTTTAAAAATCTATTTCTTATAGTAAATTTCTTGTATTGGCTGTAAATGGTCTTTGGCTTGCTAATTAAAACATTATACCTTTTTTACGCATGTGCCTTAAAACGCTTGAACCCCTTAATTGCTGCTCGCAGCTATATTTAAATTGGTGTTTTGAACTGATTCATTGACATGGACAGTTTGAAAGATTATGCCCTTTTACAAAGTCTTGATTTTGTTTTTGTTCTTTTCTAGAACAGGTTTTCATATTTAAATATTCCAAAAACACATTATTTTCCTCATATTCTCCATTGTTGCAGCTCCTCTCTTCCCAGTCTGTCAGTAACGCTCTGTTTAGTTCCTGTCTCTATGAAGCCCCTCCTTCTGAAAAGCACAATGTGCTCTGATTGGTCGTCTGGAGCAGTGTGTTGTGATTGGTGTTTGGGAAATGTCCCGCCCCTTACCATAACCACCAGTTTCAACACACTCTAACTAACTCAACCAGGCCCCGCCCCTTTATCCTGCGTGTGCCTTGGGCGGGAATTATTTAAATGAGGACTATTGTGACGGAAGAAACCTCAAGACTACAATGGAGGCGTTTCAGGGAGATCAGAAACAGTGACACTGATAGAATAACTCCCACTGGAGGGACCTTTGAGTGTATATTTTACCCTGTTGGTGTGTTTCATACAGTTATTTGACTCGTTGTGTGTTTTTTCAGCAGTGTGTGCGCATGCGCTGGAAGTGACGGTGAGCCAGAGCAGCGTCCAGGTGGCCAGAGGTCAGGCGGCCATCTTGCCCTGTACGTTCTCCACCAGCGCCGCCCTCAATAATCTCTACATCATATGGATGGTCACGCCGCTGGCCAACGCCAACCAGCCAGAGCAGGTGATGAACCACACCGCATACTGACATACTGATCTCAACAACACTCACATGCATTTAACATCCATACTGTGGTGTATTTAGGAGTGAAACAATATCCAGCGGGAAACCATTTAGAAAGTGCTTGATTATATCCATAAGGATTACTGTAACCCTCAACGCTTTCACTATCTGCACACAGCTTTTGAATTCCCGGATAAGCGTCATAATGTAATATTTTAAAACCACTAAAACCACATTGTATCCTATTAATAACTTCTTTGCAACATATGGATGTGCAAAGATACCATGGTATTACCATGTTTTTCCTAGATGAAACAACATTCATTAAAAATGTGAAATTCTTTGAAATTTTAAATTATACATGAACTACGTAAAGAAAAAAAACATCTTTATCAATATTTGTGTGAGAATATATAATTTTATGACATTTATAAGAACATATAACATGAGAATTACCAGGTATTATTCAGTTTATTTAATGTAATTCCTTTAAACTTGTAACTCTTGAAGGCTCAAAACTGTCTAGATGTATGAAACCTACATATTAATTTTCTAACTAAACAACATCAGTATTATTCTGGATTGTTTTCAAACAAAATATATAAATTTCAATTGCATAAACTTTGACTTTTAGATGAAAAATATCAATTTTTCATGCTGCAATGGTTCATCAATATGTGGCAGCAGAGTGAAACTCAGTCCCAAAAGTGTGTGATATATGGGAAAGAGGCTAAATATATTTTACAAAAGTATTTTTGAGACTAATCTAGTGTAACGCCGTAGATGTACAAAAAAAAGTAATAAACTGTGTAAAGCCAGACAACTAAAACCCAGAATGCAAAAGGTGTTGCATTTAAAAAATTTTTTTTTTTTTTTAATCTTAATTTTAATAATCTGAAAATATAAGTGGTGTATCCCCCCCACACACACACACCTTTTTTTGTTGTTAATTTTGTATTTTGTTAGATTTATGCTTAAAAAAAAACTTTTGAGTAAGAAAGAATAAGTTCAAGATATATTTATTGAAAGCAAGTCAAAATATTTTATGCAGTTTTGTTTCTCAAATAATTGCGGTGTTGATTGAGTGTTAAACACAGAGTCTCGCATTTCATGGTTTCCACATTTAGTACTTTAGTTTTTTCCCTCTCAAGTCTCTCTTTCAAGACAGCATGTGACTGTAGACTTCCTGTTGAGATTTTGCACCTTCCCTGTGTTCATTAACGGACTGAAAAAGCTGAAGAGAAGAGTAGAAATCAGGAGTGTGTTGGTCAGACGCTGGTGATTCGTTTACATGACCGTCAACTGACTTTGCTGCTGGGTTAAAACAACCCAACCGCTGAATTAAAACAACCCAACCGCTGAATTAAAACAACCCAACCACTGAATTAAATCAACCCAACCGCTGAATTAAAACAACCCAACCGCTGAATTAAAACAACCCAATCGCTGGGTTAAAACAACCCAATCGCTGAATTAAAACACTCGCTGAATTAAATCAACCCAACCGCTGAGTTAAAACAACCCAATCGCTGAATTAAATCAACCCAACCGCTGAGTTAAAACAACCCAATCGCTGAGTTAAAACAACCCACTCGCTGAATTAAAACAACCCAACAGCTGAATTAAAACAACCCAACCGCTGAATTAAAACAACCCACTCGCTGAATTAAAACAACCCAACCGCTGAGTTAAAACACTCGCTGAATTAAAACAACCAAACCGCTGAGTTAAAACAACCCAATCGCTGAGTTAAAACAACGCAACCGCTGGGTTAAAACAACCCAACCGCTGAATTAAAACAACCCAACTGCTGGGTTAAAACAACCCAATCGCTGAATTAAAACAACCCAATCGCTGAGTTAAAACAACCCAATCGCTGAGTTAAAACAACCCAATCGCTGAGTTAAAACAACCCAATCGCTGAGTTAAAACAAGCCAACTGCTGGGTTTGTCCATTTTCAACCCAACTTGGGTTGTTTTTAACCCAGCATTTTTTAGAGTGTGTTGGAATACATATATTCAGAAAGGCTGAGTAAACAAATAAGATCAAGAGAAACGGCAAACCCGGGTCACGGCACCAGAAAACGGCCATAATTATTTTCTCAGGCCGTTCTAATGATTGTTTGTTTTATGCCTGCTGTATTAGAATATAATCAAGCATCACGTTCATTATTAGCAGACTAATGAGACTGAGAAGAAAAACTGCACACTGTTCAAAGCATCTTTCTGAAAGCTAATTAGAGAAGTGCTGAAACGCTCTGTTTCCTTCGTCACGTGTTTGCTATTGTAGTTATTCAGAGCTAGAGCTGATTTTACACATGAAAGGTCAAGAATTCACACCTGAACACCTCAGTTACTGCCTCTAAACTGTGCTCAAATCTGATTGGATGAGCCACATCTGAAGCAGCCTTTTAAAAATAGCTGATGTAATCACACCTGTGATTCATTCTCTGGTGTAACACACACTTGGGTTCGTGCATTGAAGTTCACTTGCTGGAAACTCTTCTTTATCTCTTGCTCTTCCTGTTATCTTTGCCTTCACCATCCAAACTCCAGCATCTGCACAATGCCCTGTGGGTAAAGCGGCACATGTTAAAGCACACGCGTGTGGCTCGGCCTCTCGTTTTGATGGTGCGGCCTCAGACACGAGCGGCGTGGGCTTTTGTAGGGCTTCAAACGCAGAGCGCAGGTTTATCGCCTCATCCTTTGATTCCATCCGATTTATTTTCATGAATGACTGCAGGCCAAACCTCTTTCACCTGCTACCCACACACACACTTACCTATATACAACTCTGTGAAGATAACCTGAACACACACACATGCACATACACTTACCTGCCTGTAACTCTGTATGTGACCTGAACACACACACACACACACACACACCTGCCCCCAACTGTTTCAACCTAACACGCACAACAAACGATCTTCTGCACTAATTAACCCAGAGCTGCACAGGCCAGGACACAACAGCTGCTCGTTACACAAGCACAAAACACACACACACATAAATATAAAAACGCACATGCTATCTGACAAATTCAAATTTTATTTGATTTCTAATCCACTTCTTTGGTTTGCACTGTTATCTCATTACCACAATATGTGTAGAGAATTGGGTGCTAAACAATGTTATTTTAGTATTATTTGTATTTTTAAAAATTTTAATATTTCTAATTAGCTTTTATTTTTATATTTTCAGGTTTCATTTGAATTTTAGTTTAAGTTTTCGTAATTTTTTTAGTGCTTTTGTCCTTTTTCCAATATTTCTATTTAGCTTTAGCTTATTTTTATTTCAGTTTTAGTTTAGTAATTTCAAATGTGGCATGTCCAATAAGATTTCAGAGTCATTTAATAGAGATAACTGAGGTGTGACTACTTGTGTATTTCAATTTTATCTGTTGTAATTCTATTACTTCTGCTTCAACTTAAGGCAGTCTTTCTAATTTTTGTAAGTTTTTTGTAAGACTAAGTTTTTCATGTAATATTTATATTTTATTTCAGCTTAATTTCAATTTTTTAATTTTTTTAAATAGTTTTATGCCACATTTACATCGCAAAGGTGGCACAGAAGCGCTTCTGAAGTGGCATTTAGGTGTCTTTACACAGACTGTTTAATGCTGCTCAGAGGTGGCATAAATGCATTTCCACAACAATTTTAACTGCATATTATTGTACTAGGGGCTTAATTTTAGGCATAATTTAGTCTGGCTTTTATGCAGCATTGCATCTTTACATAGAATTTTGAGCAGGCACAGAGCAGCCTTAACTTGTCGGTGTAAAGATGCATTTAGTTTACAGTAACAACACTGGCTCTAAAAAATGATGCTTTCAGATTCCAAATTTAAGGTGGCTCAGAAGCGCTTCTGAAGTGGCATTTCAGTGTCTTTACACAGACTGTTTAAAGGATTAGTCCACTTTTAAATAAACTTTTCCTGATAATTTACTCACCCCCATGTCATCCAAGATGTCCATGTCTTTCTTTCTTCAGTCGAAAAGAAATTAAAGTTTTTGATGAAAACATTCCAGGATTTTTCTCCTTATAGTAGACTTCAATGGGCACCAAACAGTTGAAGGTCAAAATTAGTTTCACTGCAGCTTCAAATTGTTCAACACGATCCCAGATGAGAAATAAGGGTCTTATCTAGTGAAACCATCGCTCATTTTCTGAAAAAAATGGAAAATTATATAAGTTTTAACCTTAAATGCTCATGTTGAACTAGCTCTCTTCTTCTTCTCCTCTATTAGAATTCCGGCAGTGTAAGTGCTAAGTGTATTACTGCCCTCCACAGGCCAAAGTTTGAACTAATTGTTATATACTATTGAACTAGCATATTGCATATAAAAATTAGTTCAAACTTTGGCCTGTGGAGGGCAGTAATACGCTTAGCAGCGTCTACACTGCTGGAATTCAAATAGAGAAGAAGAAGAGAGCTAGTTCAAGATGAGCATTTATGGTTAAAACTTATATAATTTTCAATTTTTTTCAGAAAATGAGCGATGGTTTCACTAGATAAGACCCTTATTTCTCATCTGGGATCGTGTTGAACAATTTGAAGCTGCAGTTAAACTAATTTTGACCTTCAACTGTTTGGTGTCCATTGAAGTCCACTATAAGGAGAAAAATCCTGGAANAAACCATCGCTCATTTTCTGAAAAAAATGGAAAATTATATAAGTTTTAACCTTAAATGCTCATGTTGAACTAGCTCTCTTCTTCTTCTCCTCTATTAGAATTCCGGCAGTGTAGGTGCTAAGTGTATTACTGCCCTCCACAGGTCAAAGTTTGAACTAATTGTTATATACTATTGAACTAGCATATTGCATATAAAAATTAGTTCAAACTTTGGCCTGTGGAGGGCAGTATTACGCTTAGCAGCGTCTACACTGCTGGAATTCAAATAGTAGAGAAGAAGAAGAGAGCTAGTTCAAGATGAGCATTTATGGTTAAAACTTATATAATTTTCAATTTTTTTCAGAAAATGAGCGATGGTTTCACTAGATAAGACCCTTATTTCTCATCTGGGATCGTGTTGAACAATTTGAAGCTGCAGTGAAACTAACTTTGACCTTCAACTGTTTGGTGCCCATTGAAGTCTACTATAAGGAGAAAAATCCTGGAATGTTTTCATCAAAAACTTTAATTTCTTTTCGACTGAAGAAAGAAAAACATGAACATCTTGGATGACATGGAGTTGAGTAAATTATCAGGAAAAGTTTATTTAAAAGTGAACTAATCCTTTAATGCTGCTCAGAGGTGGCATAAATGCATTTCCACTTAAACTGTAGACTGTAATACTAGGGGCTGGAGTGGGTCAGAGCAGGCATAATTTAGCCTGGCTTTTATGCTGCATTGCATCTTTACACTAAATTTTGAGCAGGCACAGAGCAGCCTGAACTCGGCTGTGTAAAGATGCCTTAAGAAAGTTTGTATACTGTGCGAAGGATACAATATTTCTGTATGCATGCAATACCTGGACGACTAACACATACTAATATCTATTGCATTTGTCAAAACGTGCAGTATGTTACAGAACACACTGCAGTAATGTATCGGACAATGCATTCACTCAACATGACCCTCTATTCCAGTTTAAAGAATGAAAAAGTGTTTTAATGGTTTCCTTTCCAAACATTAAGACATTTAATGCAAAATTGGATTAATAATGCAAGTATTCATAATCAAGGTCATGTGCTAACAATGTAAACATTTTGAATTTGTTTAGCATCAATGGAAGCGCATGATTCTAGCTATCATTTACTACTTTCACCGTTGTATCCCAGCATGCTCTGTGCTTTGCATAGGTGAGGGATTTATACAGACGTGTGTTTAGCATATGTCGAGCTTATCGTAAAGGATGGGCCTTCTGACCTGATTCTGATCAGATCACATTCTGTCTGTGTTTGCCGTAATCTTCTGCGTTCAGCGGCAGATTAAGACGTACAGCAGATGTACGTGTGTATACAAGTTCAGCGTTTCCCTCATAAATCCTTTGCTCATTTGCAAGTTCAGCAAGTGCATGCATATATTCGTAGTTACTATTTAAACTATATTTGAAACTATATTTCATATATAAGAATAATAGTTTATTCTGTTACATTTATGCATGTTGCATATGAGCGAGAAACGCATGTTTGCATGTTCACAGAGGATGCAATATGATGCTCAATAACAGAAGTCTGACCACGGAATATAGGGCGGGGCGTGTGATACGTTAGGGGGAGGGGCTTAATGATTGACAGCTCATGATGTGGCCGGAGCCAAGTCAGTTCTTAGCGCTGATGACCATCTGTACACAGCTGATGACCTCCTTTCGTCTCGTGGCAAACGTCCACCGAGTGTGTGGAAATCTGCTTAGTTTCCTCTTTGTGTTTTTTCTGTGATTTTGTCCTTATTAAAATGATTCTGATCACTTAGTAAAGTAACCGCACACCTCTCTTCAACAACATATATATATATATGTATATTAATTTTTAGTTCAGTTTTAGTTTTTGTTATTTTAACTCACGTTTACATCAAGTTTTTATTATTTTATTTCAGTTATATTTAACATATATATTCAAGTAAAGAAAACATTTTTTATGGTTAACTTTAATAACCCTGCTGTGAGCACTAGTGATGCATGACTTGGAAAACAGCACTAATAGGGGCTCATCCATAATGTGCACTACTGAGACTCTGAGATGAGGAATTAGGCGACTGATAACATGCATTAGAGCAACACTCATTTTTCTTTCTGTCATGTATACCTATACATCACTCCCATCTTTTCCTATTACACAGCTCATATCACACACACACACACACACACACACACACACACTGGCTGCGGGGCTCGTCTTGATTCATCTCAGCTGAAGTGCTGCCTGTTCATTTGTGTGTAAGAAGCCCAGAGTCCATGAGAGCATCATTTACTGGTGCTCAAAACACTGTCAACTGTACTGTGTGTGTGTGTGTGTGTGTGTGTGTGATGTTACAGCGGCCTCTCGAAGGTCTCTGAAACTCCCATGATCACACACACACACACACACACACACACACTGAAGCAGGTTCCTTTGAATGTGGCGGATCACAGGAGCTTCTAACAAAGATCAAAGTCCTTTAAAAATGCTTTATACTCTGTGTGTGTGTGTGTGTGTGTGTTGAATATTCCACGAGCAGCTCTTCTTCTACACGAGTGTTTGATGGACATGATAACGCCCAGAGAGTGACTAAAGCTGTGCTCAGAATGCTGCATGTTTTAACTTTTTCAATAATTGATGATTTAGAAAAGAAAAAAAATGCATCCTTAATCAGTCTTAATTATACCTGTCAGCACTCGCTTTTTAACATCAGACTACAAAGTTTTCTTTATTTCTGTTCATATTGTGAAAGATTCACCAGTGCACATTATTCTAAAGAATATGAATGTTTGTATTCTGTATAATTCTGTAATAACTTGCTCCGCCCAGGGTTATTATTGTTAACTAAAAATAAAACCATAAAAAATTAAATAAAATCGAAATAAAATAAACTGAAATATATATATATTTCAGTTTATTTTATTTCAATTTTATTTAATTTTTTATGGTTTTATTTTATATTATATTTTACAATATATATATATATATATATTGTAAAATATAAAATAATAAAATAAGTAAATAATTTTGTTTTTAATGCAGAAAATTTCTTCTTTTTTTCCTTTTTTTTTTCTTCCTCTCTGCAATTTTCTGCATTTAACTCAGCTGGAACATACAGACTTATAAAAGTTCAAATTACAGATTAAAGTTTAAAATTCTTCCAGTGACTTACATTCTTAAAATATTCAGTTTCAGAATCGAACTACTTCCACTGAGAGTGATGATGTCGGTGTAATATTTGCATACTGATTTGTGATTGGTCACTGTCTTTGGCCTGCTCACTTGGTGCTTAAAAGACAATTAATATTCAGAAAATATTATCGATCTAACTGAATAATCACACTATTGCCTTCTGTAGAGCTCCTTTACAGCTGATGATGCATTTTATTATTTTCCTGTTTAATACTGTGAAGCTGCTTTGAAACAATCTGTTATTTAGTTGAATAAGTTGTCTTGACTTGCTCTTTCTTGCATTTATTTGAGAAGTGCACACATGAAAACTGAGTGAAAACTTGAAGTCATTAATATCTTGTTATTTCTGTGTGTGTTTGTTGACAGGTGATCATCTATCAGGGAGGGCAGGTCTTCAGTTTAGCCAATCACATGAACGGGCGTGTGGGTTTCGTGGCCACTATGCCCAGCACAAGTGCCTCAATCTTCATCAATAACACACAGCTGTCTGACACGGGGACGTACCAGTGCCTGGTCAATAACCTCCCTGACCGCGGGGGGCGCAATATAGGAGTCATCGGCCTCACTGTGCTGGGTGAGTCACGTAGAGGGGGAACAAGCACGTGATACTCTTAGGCCGTGTCCCAAATGGCACCCTAAACACTCGCGGTCTTCCTATGATTCTGAGACGTAGAGAGATGTCTGAAGATGTCTGCTGCGGAGCTCGCTTCAGTGTGGCTCGGCACAAGTGCGCATCGAGGGTGCATATCTATCTAAAACTGCGGTCTCGTGGACTTAATGGACATGCGCACTCGGCAGCCATAGGAAGTCCACAAGATAAAAAGTGCTATGAAGTGTGGCATTTGGGACAGGGCTTTAGTCTGTCTGCTGTTCATAGTGTGTATGACGCATGCTTGAACCTTCTACATTTGCATGATGTGTAGTATGTAGCAAAGCACACTGCGTGGATTACTGCATCCCACAATGCAATGTGCTGAACTTGACCTACAGTGCAATGAATGAACCGGAGAGCATTTTCAACCACAATTATAATGTCTCTTTTTTTACTTGTTTTATTAACATTTTTCACACAAAATTTGAATTAAATAATGCAAAATTTGATTGAATAAGCTACGTCCAAAACAGTGTTATTTTAGTATTGTTTATATACTATTATAGTTTTTATTTATATTTTGAATTCGCATTTATTTATTTTTTTATTTTATATCAGTTTTAATTTTAATTTTAGTTTAGTTTTTAATAATTTTGTATTTTGCTTTTTTAGGTTTTTTTATTATTTTTTATTATATATATATAGGTTTAATTTATTTTTAGTTAATAAAAAAAAATTCTAGTTTTTC
>RJVU01063374.1:2637224-2653599 GCA_003731715.1 Anabarilius grahami | reverse complement strand
ATCACGTGTACGATTGAGCAAATCGAGGGAATGAAATAGTACATCACGTGTACGATTGAGCAAATTGAGGGAATGAAATAGTAAATCGCGTGTACGATTGAGCAAATTGAGGGAATGAAATAGTAAATCACGTGTACGATTGAGCAAATCGAGGGAATGAAATAGTACATCGTGCGCACGATTTACTTTTTGTAATTGCATGTCATGTGCCGCTCTGTAAGTTTTCTATGTATAATCAATCGTTTTTTAATTAGATTACGGTTCACAATGCTTCATGGGATTGTAGTTCTTTCCCTCACTAAAGCTAAGTTAGCTGCACAGTCTTGTACTTTGCATTTTTGTCCAATTTTCAAATCAAAGTTTGTAATGTTGTGACTCATCTCATGGCTTATAACGCTTTAACGAAGACTTTTTAAATGAACAGAAAAAATATGCCACTTAAAACGTGGGCAGGCACTGTTGCATTCTTTGTCATATCTGACTCTTTGCTGAATTGATTTTCTTTACACAGGGAGGACGATCTCCCTCCGAAGAGATCTTCATCAGTCAAAGCGTTCCAGGCCGACGCCTCATCCTCAGAGAATGACACGCTGACGTCCACCAACACCTACAACAGCCGCTACTGGCACAATCCCAAACCCAACTACGACACCAACTCCTACACGCGCTACAACGGCGACACGCGGCAGACCTTCACCGGCGGCTCTAATGCCGCGGGAAACGCACCGTCGCGGCCCGCCTACACCAACGGCAGCCACACCCTGCCTCCGCCCAAGACTCTGGTGGTCACCACCAACTCCGCCCCCTCACCGCCCGTCATGACCCGCAGCAACGGCTCACTGAGCCTGCGCCCGACCGTCACGACGACACCGGCGGTGACACACGGACAACAACACACGCACTCGTACGCCGTCAGCCAAGCCACGCTAGAGCGCATGGGCGCCGTCCCGGTCATGGTACCAGCGCAGAGCAGAGCCGGGTCGCTCGTCTGACGGAAACATGCGCATGGACGAAATAAAAACTGTTTTATAACCAAGTTCAGCTGATGCCAACTAAAACTGCTCCGTTAACATCCCCCACGCCCTTGTTTTTGATATTGCCTGGTTGCTTGTTAGTTTGTTTGTTCATTTTTTAAGTCGTGATGATAAACTGGCTTTGCTGCAGGCAGAAAAAGGGCCCTTGAGCAACAAATACACTCAAAATCACGTGATCTACTGTATTTCTCAAACCCAAGAGAAAATATCTGAATGTGCATGATGCTTAGTTTGATTAGATCAATACGGCTGTTTTGTACTACAATTTTATTGCTTTTTAACACTGGAATCACAAAGGATTATATGGAAGCTTGTTTCCGCCATGGAATAAAAAAATTATAATCCCGACTTTTTTCTCACAATTGCAAGTTTATACCTCACAATTTAGATTTTGTTTCTCACAAAAAGTTTTGCTGCATTCACACAATGTCATAATTACTGTTACGAGATAACAATAGCAACAATATCAAATGAATCTGCAGCGGTCAGGTGGTACAGTGGTCATGTGGTACAAGTCGGAGCTCAGAAAATTCTGAGTTTACAAGTTGTAATTGTGAGTTCTACGAGGACAGGAACACTTTTTACAAGTCAGAATGTCGTAATTATGCTAATTCCGACATGCTGTGAACGCACCTTTTAAATCTCTCAATTTTGACTTTTTTCTTGGGATTCCAAGTTTGCATTTTGCAATTCTGAAATTTTTCCAGGAATTCTAAGTTTACATCTCGCAATTCTGAGAACTTCTTAGAATTCTGAGTTTGCATCTCGCAATTCTGACTTTTTTCTCGGAATTCTAAATTTGCATCTCACAATTCTGACCTTTTTCTCAGGATTCTGAGTTTGCGTCTCGCATATCTGAGATTTTCTTGGAATTCTGAGTTTACATCTCACAATTCTGACCTTTTTCTCTGAATTCTGAGTTTACATCTTACAATTCTGAGATTTTCTTGGAATTCTAAGTTTGCATTTCGCATTTCTGACCTTTTTCTCTGAATTCTGAGTTTGCATCTCGCATTTCTGAGATTTTTTTGGAATTCTAAGTTTGCATCTCGCAATTCTGACCTTTTTCTTAGAATTCTGAGTTTGCATCTCGCATTTCTGAGATTTTCTTGGAATTCTGAATTTGCTTCTCGCATTTCTGAGATTTTCTCGGAATTCTGAGTTTGCATCTCGCATTTCTGAGATTTTCTTGGAATTCTGAGTTTGCATCTCGCAATAGACCCTTTTCACATTTCCGGGTTTCTCAGAAGCGGAAGTCGTCATAGTTGGGTACAATTCTACAGCGGTGAATGAGAGAATACATTAAATATATTTTTTGTGTTTCCATTTGCTCAAATAGCAAAAGAAAAACTCCACAATAGTGTTTTCACAACTTTCAAAAAGAGGAAAAAAATAAAGAGCGATTGATAACGGCAGTCAGAAGAAAGAAAGATGTAATTTTTCCTGTCACTCCCATAGCTGCTGTATTAGAAACACCCTCACAGCAGCGTTAACTACGTTTTTGTAATTTGATGCAAAGATAATATAATACTAAGTATAGTGTTATAAATGTACATAAGTTTTTTTAAAATGAAAATATAAAAAACTTTGCAGGATTTACGATATTGATGACCGTTAAAACGCGTCATCACAGTCTGTGCAAAGGGTCTATTCCGACTTTTTTCTCGGAACTCTGAGTTTGCATCTCACAATTCTAAATTATTCTCGGAATTCTACACTTTACATAGCAATTCTATTTTTTTCTCAGAATTTTGAGTTTGCCAAGTTATAAACTTGTAATTGCGAGTTTACGTCTTTTTTCCAAAACAATGAAATTGCAAAATATAAACTCAAAATTGCGAGATGTTAACTCTTTTCTCTGAATTCTGAGTTTACATCTCGCAATTGTTTCCATGATGGAATAATAAATTAAAAAAAGGTAATTACTTTTTATCTCACAAGTCTGATGTTTCTTTTCAGAGAGTTGTTTATATGTCGCAATTCTTTAAAAAAGTCAGAATTGTGAGAAATAGTCAGATTTTTTCTTTCTTTTCCCCATAGCAGAAATAAGCTTCCATAGAAATGTGAGAATGAACCATTTTTGTCCAATCAGATCCGGCCTCAGTACCTTCGATTTCGGACGAGAGGTTTGACAGTATTACTGCTGCAGGACAGACGAGTTGTGTGTCGTCCTCATGTGCGTTTGGTTTCGTTTGAAAGAAAAGTCTTACATTGATCTGTCTTAACAATCCTAATCCGACACTACTGACTAGAGCCGTAGTCTACCTCTAAAACACTACAGATAGAGTCTAATCAATAGTGTAGGTCTCATCATGACGTACTAAATCAGAACTACAGGAAATCCACTTCAATTGGGTGCTGCTTTCAAACAGGTAGATGCATATTGTCCTGTGTGTTATGAAGGACTACTGAGATGATATTAACACATTCACTGTTTATTTTGTTCATTTGTTGCTTTGTCTGGTTGTTTTTTTAAATACTGTAAATAATGTAACTACTTGTAGAATAGAATGTGAATTAAAACATTCTTTTGCCCAAATCTCTTGTGATTTTTTTCAGTTTGATCAGATTAATCTCATCAAGTTCAAGGAATTGACAAAATGCATGATCTTGATAAAGCACATCTGTTTACTATACACATTTTCATAGTGATCTAGTGTCATTTTTAATCGTTATTGTTCATTTTATTGCACATATTGTCAGTACAAGTGTTTATACTGACCTAATAGTGTGGAATCAGAGTTTGTTTGTGTGCATATGAGTGTAAACACCATCTGTCTAAAGGTCGATGTTGTACAAATAGTGCTTTTTTTACAGAGTGATTTAAAACAGTTTGCTGCTGTTTGTCATTATAACAGTTTCTTTAGAGTTTACTTGAAAAAAAAAAACATTAAAATCCTCCGGACTGACATAAATCAGGTGAAAAAACAGTCAACTCAACAAGGTGAGTAAATACTCATGATCAACTCTGAATACTGAAACAAATAAAGAAAAATACAGACCTGTGGTTGAATGTATGGTTTAAAAATGGAGAGATTTGGGGTGTTTTAATGAATTATGTTGACAAAAAGGTTTACTGTAGACAAAACTTACGACTTGACCTAATTATTAAAATAATACCTATACCTTTACTTTAAGCTACTGTTCTTAAGCTAAATCAGTCTTCAAAAACATGTTAAATGTATCTTTTACACCCGCAGATGGAGGTAAATTGTGATATTAACAAACCTAGTTAGTCTTGTTTTTCATTCATGAATCAAACAGGTTGATTTACATCAAATCTGCTGCGGTTTCTTGATGTCTGAATCCATGAGCTGGATTATTCTTCTTTTAATACATCTGACCTCAGCGCTCCAGTCACCAGGTTTGCTAACGTTCCCGTTAAGTTCTCAGAATGTTAAGTTGAATACTTAGTTAAGTCAACTAAAAGATTTAAGTACACTGAACTAAAAAAAAAAACCTTGTTCACATTACTAGGCAATTATGTGGAAACTGATTGCTTTCAATTTCTCAAGCTTTTTTTACTCAAAGTTGTGAGTTGTTAATACAAAAGAGTGTTGGGACTACAATGGACCATTATTAAACTGCAAATACTGTTCAAATACACATTCTTCACCACAGTGGTAACCTCATAAAACTCAACATAAACCCTTTAAATCCCAAAAGAACATTGAAGGTTTTGTATGTAATTTTTTTGCCTGTACTAAAGCATATAGGTACCATAATATGTTTGCAGAGATTTAGGACAAATGCTAAATTTGAAAAACTTGTTTTTCCAAAAAGCAATGCTACAGCCAGTAGTTATTCTACTTTGAAATGTGTGTTCTGTGTCGGAATGTGTGATCCCGCCCACTGCCAATTTACCCAATAGCATTTCGACACCCCGGGTTGCCATTTGGAGGGGGGAAAAAAAACAGCATTGCAGCCATGGAAGCCAGAACTGGGTCAGAAGTCGCAGATTCTACCTGAACTAAATCTAAAAAGCCGAAACATATACTTTAGCCGATCAACTTACAGTGTAAGGCTCGTTGCCAGGGCTGGATTTACCTCATATTGTGACAGGCAAAATAATGTTTTGCTCCTCAAATAACATAAAACATTTGCCTTTATATATAGTGTTTCTTGAGTAAAGAAAAAGATGTACTTATTCAAAGAACCATTTCTTTATTTACCATTGCATTGCAAACAAGCAAAGATGTTCCAAACCACGTGCAGCGCTTCATTCAGGATAGAGGCGGGGTGGAATTAAGAGGTTTGACTGACAGTTTGAGGATCCAATGAAGATACAAGGTTTAGTCACAAGCTCTTTTTAATACTTTTCATTGGTTAAATATTTGCAGAACCCACAGATGGACAGAAAGGGTGACCAATAGTAATGATTTATGAGGAAAAAAATGACGAAATATGGAGTTAAGAGGTTTCTGCCCGATATTTTACATTTTGTCAATTTAGATAATAGTCTTACAGAGTTAGCGTGAAATAATAATAATAATATTTCCCACGTGCCTATAATTCCTATGCATAAATCTGGCACTGTTCGTCGCTTTGAAGGAACTTTGCCAGAACGTTAGCGGATGTTCTCACCTTTCGTAGTTAAACCTGCCATGTCGTGTTCAGTGTTTCTCGACAGGCGTGATGCTGTGCGTCTGCTCAGGACTCGAAGGGCAAACGTCTTCCTGGAGGAGATGAAACCTGGGAATCTGGAGCGGGAGTGTTATGAGGAGCTGTGCTCTCTGGAGGAGGCGGCCGAGATCTTCCAGAGCAGAGAGAAGACGGTACAGTCACGTGATCTAGTCCTGTTTTCACACACTATACTGATGATTGCACTTCTCACAATCGCCCCTTTGACACTTCTAAATCTGTTTACTCTTTGTGCTTCCATAAAATATTCCAGATTACAGAGAGAACAAGTTATCAGTAGGTTTTTTTGGTTCATTACAGACCACATTTTGTTTGTTTCATCTTTTTAAAGTCGCCTTAAAGTCATCTTTTTGGTTCATCTTTTTAAAGTCACCATGAAATGGAGGTTGTGATCATCTGCTTCAGGAACAAGAACAAATGTAGGGCGGGGCTTGATCTTGTCTGTGGGGAATTGATCAATATTATCTGTGGTTTGCTATTGGTGGATCTCATGTGAGTGACGGGTTGCTCCGCCCTCGTCATCAGAGAAGAGAAGAGATGTCGCTGCAAGAGGGAGAAGATATTCTGATTCAAGATTACGAGGAACATTTAAAACAAAATAATTATGTGCACGGATAAAACATTTATAATAATCACTGCATAAGAAAACAAGAAAACTGTTTTGATTTCATGGTGGCTTATAGAGTTCTGTATAGGGTTCTTAGGGGTTTTTTGAAGTTAAAATAAAAAATAAATAAATTAAGTCATAAATAAAGTTCTTGATGTTTCATTAAGTCCTTCAGATCAATGTTTTGGTTTCTGAGTTTTTCCAACATCCAACATCCAGATGGATTTCATAAGGACTAGAATTAAAAGTTATTTTTCACTTATTATGACCTTTCTATGACATCACACTGCAAAAAACATGCAATGACATCATTCTTGTGTTCTTTTAGATGGAGTTCTGGTACAAATATCAGAGTAAGTGTTGTGCTGCCATGCTGGAGTTTTTTTGGAGAGTTTCTGAATAAACTGTGAAACATCATTCTGGCAGATCTTGATGGAGTGAAATGTGTTGTTTAGATCGGAACCTGTGTCGCTTTAACCCGTGTCTGAATGGAGGAATCTGCAGTGAGAACCGCGGCGATCACGAGTGTCTCTGTCCTCCACAGTACAGCGGCCGGAACTGTGAAACAGGTTCACTGCATGCTGCGCTTGTCTTGACTTATTCCAGTATACATTCTGCATAGTTCAAAAATAGTAATATGCCTCCTCACAGATGACACTGACCAGACTGTGTTTGTGTGTGTTCAGAGGTGTTTGACTGTAAATATAAGAACGGAGGGTGTCTGCACTACTGCCGCATTTCAGAACAGACGGCAGGTGTCGTATGCAGCTGCGCAGACGGGTACAAGCTGGATGAAGACGGACGGAGTTGCAATCCATCAGGTACAAACACACAAACCTGTGTAACAAATGATATCAGCTGATATGCTTAAATGATAATGGTATTTTTGGCCATACCATATACACAGCAAAATCCCCAGAGTTAAATCAACTCTGCTCAGAGTACATATGATCCCTCTCTAAATAGTGTTAAAGTAACACTGAAGCAGAGTTAAAGTTAATGAGATAATTAAGTGATTAAGTTATGATTGAGCATTAGTGATGAACACCTGCTGTTAACAAGCATAATCACTGAAAAGAAACACAATAACTACAAAAGACTTCCAGCAACAGACTTAGATGAAATCAACTGAAGATAATAGACATTAAATCTCTCAAGATCTGATTAAACAACTCCACAAACAGCATATTATCTCATTAACTTTAGCTCTGCTTCAGTGTTATTTTAACTCTATGTAGAGAGGGACCATATGTACTCTGAGAAGAGTTGATTTAACTCTGGGGATTTTGCTGTGTATCAAAAATTATATAAATCAGTGGTGTTACACTTTACAGGTGAATCTCACAAAACATGTCCTGGTCACATTTCACCTGAAAATCAAAGAAATTCAATATTTTGGGCATTAAGAGAATATGCAAATAGGTGAATCCAACTAGGTAAAAATCATGTTGCTTCAGGTGCGTAGAGCCAAAAAAAAAAATGCAGAGAAAGGGATTAATAATCACACAGTTTTCACAATTCACGTTTTTGCACTATGCAGGTTATAAAATTAAAATATTTTTGCTAGACCTTCTCTATTCTGGATCTAATTCTGTTGCTTTTATCAATCTCATTGTTTGCATTGACTTTTTTTGGCCTGACGCCTATGAAGTAACATGATTTTCACCTTGTTAGCAACAATTTCTTCTAGTTTACTTGGCATTAAGAAAATAAAAACACTTTAGATCCATTGAGACTATTTGCATTTTAACATTAATTTCATTGTAATCATATGACATTTAGTGTTATCGATATACATTTATTGTTTATTTTTATGTTTCGTGATATATGATTACTTTTTATAAATGTAAGCAGTGTATATACAGTATCTCACAGAAGTGAGTACACCCCTCACATTTTTTGTAAGTATTTTATTTATTATATTTTATTATATCTTTTCATGTGACAACACTGAAGAAATGACACTTTGCTACAATGTAAAGTAGTGAGTGTACAGCTTGTATAACAGTGTAAATTTGCTGTCCCCTCAAAATAACTCGACACACAGCCATTAATAAACAGTCTAAACCGCTGGCCACAAAAGTGAGTACACCCCTAAGTGAAAATGTCCAAATTGGGCCCAATTAGCCATTTTCTCTCGTGTCATGTGACTCGCTAGTGTTACAAGGTCTCAGATGTGAATGGGGAGCAGGTGTGTTAAATTTGGTGTTATCGCTCCCATTCTCTCATACTGGACACTGGAAGTTCAACATGGCACCTCATGGCAAAGAACCCTCTGAGGAGCTGAAAAAAAGAATTGTTGCTCTACATAAAGATGGCGTAGGCTATAAGAAGATTGCCAAGACCCTGAAACTGAGCTGCAGCATGGTGGCCAAGTTTAACAGGACAGGTTCCACTCAGAACAGGCCTCGCCATGGTCGACCAAAGAAGTTGAGTGCATATGCTCAGCGTCATATCCAGAGGTTGTGTTTGGGGAAATAGATATATGAGTGCTGCCAGCGTTGCTGCAGAGGTTGAAGGGGTGGGGGGTCAGCCTGTCAGTGCTCCGACCATACGCCATTCACTGCATCAAATTGGTCTGCATGGCTGTCATCCCAGAAGGAAGCCTCTTCTAAAGATGATGCACAAGAAAGCCCGCAAACAGTTTGCTGAAGACAAGCAGACTAAGGACATGGATTACTGGAACCATGTCCTGTGGTCTGATGAGACCAAGATACACTTATTTGGTTCAGATGGTGTCAAGCGTGTGTGAGGAGTACAAAGACAAGTGTGTCTTGCTTACAGTCAAGCATGGTGGTGGGAGTGTCATGGTCTGGGGCTACATGAGTGCTGCTAGCACTGGAGAGCTACAGTTCATTGAGGGAAACATGAATGAGCAGAGCATGATCCCCTCCCTTCGGAGACTGGGCCGCAGGGCAGTATTCCAACATGATAACGACCCCAAACACACCTCCAAGACGACCACTGCCTTGCTAAAGAAGCTGAGGGTAAAGGTGATGGAGTAGCCAAGCATGTCTCCAGACCTAAACCCTGTTGAGCATCTGTGGGGCATCCTCAAACGCAAGGTGGAGGAGCGCAAGGTCTCTAACATCCACCAGCTCTGTGATGTCGTCATGGAGGAGTGGGAGAGGACTCCAGTGGCAACCTGTGAAGCTCTGGTGAACTCCATGCCCAAGAGGGAAGGCAGTGCTGGAAAATAATGGTGGCCACACAAAATATTGACACTTTGGGTCCAATTTGGACATTTTCACTTAGGGGTGTACTCACTTTTGTGGCCAGTGGTTTAGACATTAATGGCTGTGTGTTGAGTTATTTTGAGGGACAGCAAATTTACAATGTTATACAAGCTGTACACTCACTACTTTACATTGTAGCAAAGTGTCATTTCTTCAGTGTTGTCACATGAAAAGATATAATAATATAAATATTTAGAAAAATGTGAGGGGTGTACTCACTTCTGTGAGATACTGTAAATACCTGAACTAATCTAGATGTTTGTGTGTGTGTGTGTTAGTGCAGTACCCCTGTGGGAAACAGTGGAGTAGTGGGATCATGACTCGCTCGCTGGATGATATAAGCACCACAGACACTGATTCTGTAAACCACACCCACACCGTGACAGACTCCTCCCACTCATTACATCAGAAGAGAAGTTCACTGAACAACTCGACTCACTTGCCAAACCAAACCACAGTTCAACAAGTCAAACCTGGTTCACAGGATGAACTCTCTGACACAGGAAGTGACATCACAGGTGCAAATGAGGATACGCGCATCGTTGGAGGTCAGCTGCAGGGTCAGGGTGGGAGTCCGTGGCAGGTGGGCCAAATCTGATCTTTTATATGACCTTTATGCTTTACCTTGGGAGATTTGATCAGTAACACTTTGAATTGAAAACGCTGCAGGTTCTTCTTCGTCGTGAGGATGAGCACGGGTTCTGCGGCGGTTCTCTGATCAATCAGCGTTGGGTGGTAACGGCAGCACACTGTCTCCAGCAAACACCAGACCATGTGACCATCGGTGAGTGTCGAACTGTCTGTTGTGACGCTTCATGTTTCATATGAGGCTCGTGTTGCATTGTTCGGAAAAGCCCTGCAATGCATATTGATGCACTCTGCACACGCAAAACTGATACAAGAGTTACCAGCTTCATGACATGACATGACATGACATGTGACATGTGGCCAAGTATGGTGACCCATACTCGGAATTTGTGCTCTGCATTTAACCCATCCAAGTGCACACACACAGCAGTGAACACACACACCGTGAACACACACCCGGAGCAGTGGGCAGCCATTGCTGCGGCCCCCGGGGAGCAGTTGGGGGTATGGTGCCTTGCTCAAGGGTCTCACCTCAGTCGTGGTATTGAGGGTGGGGAGAGCGCTGGACATTCACTCCCCTCACCGACAATCCCTGCCGGACCTGAGACTCGAACCCATGACCTTTGGGTTACAAGTCCGACTCTCTATCCATTAGGCCACGACTGCCCCAAAGAAAACACTTTTTTTTTTTCATTTATTACTAGCCAGTTTTCACTTTATTTCTGTCATACGCCTACAGAAATTCTTATTAAGAAGTAACAGAGGTTTAGATGTTGATGTTTTATTGAAAGTGTTTAGTTTGAAGTCACCATTATGGTGATCGGTGTTTACTTTAGTTGGGCTCTCGACCCTTGATTTCTTACCATTAGCTTTTTTTCTGGTTGCTGTAACTGAGTGTTTCTAAGGCACATTTGTTATGGAGCTGAAAACTTTGAGAAAATATGATCAGGTGTTGATGGTTATGTATTTATAATGACAAATCATCATATAATGACCTGATTAACTGATCTTCTTCAGGGTCTAAAGCTCTGATCATTTGGTTGATGTGTAGTTTTATAGTTCAGATGAAAAGCTTCATGCATGCTGGGTGCCATCAGAGTACAAAACTTCCCAGCATGCATTGCGGCATTAATAAATTATGCATTTGAATTGCTTTTATTTTTGCTGCTGTTTTTTTTGTGACTTTAGTTACTTGTTTTGTCATGTTCAGAGTTGATCTGTATTGTTTTTGATTGTCACTGTTGTTGAGATTCATACACTGATTCTTGATGTATTTGTGTGTCTAAGGGTACATTTACATGACAACGATGTGCTAAATATGGGGGAAAAATTTTCTTTGTACAACTTTGAAAGACTGCGCCTGCACACATTTTTTTACAGAACACTCGCGCCAAATGCGCATGCCTATCCACTAGAGCTGCACGATTAATTGTAAAAAGATCGCGATCTCGATTCAAGCACCCAGGCGATCCTACTTTATTCATGACAAGAATTCTCCCGCGTCTATTAAACCTTTGACAAAATCATAGCCTACCGGAACGTTCAAATCTGTGTTCGTGCTGCCAGAGCCAGAGAGAGCCGTTTTGAATCACACATTATTTATTTCTGTGTTACAAATATTCACATTATCACAGAAGTACTGCGATATAAGTTTTAAGTTAGTATGTAAACACCGATGTCTACGATAGCGTTCAAAATAGAGCAAACGACCTTTTGAAACGAACTTGGCACGTCAAATAACGGTTGTATATCAATTACATATAATTCCACTAGGTGGCAAACAACTGACTGTTAAAAAATGTATTTGTCATTGAATCGTTCATTTAAAAGGTTTGTTCAAAAACACTGATTCATCCAGCAATGAAACAAGTATTTATTAATGTGTCACTGAATTCATTCAAAACCATTTTTTAAATAATTAATTCAAACATTTCCCAGCAATTTATATTTTGTCAGAACCTCTAGTAAATTACATGTTATTTTGTTTGGTTGCATATTCAGAATCGTGGGAGAATCATGATCTCTATTTGAAACCAAACAATTGTGATTCGCATTTTATCTAGAATCGTGCAGCTCTACTATCAACATTATTTTTACAGTTTATTGCACTTATAGGGCCAGATTTACTAACAGCTTGCGCCAGCGCAAACCCTCTTTTGGCATTAAAAAACTACTGTCGGGATTTACTAAAGAAAGTTAGCGCTGAAAAGGCGTGGACTGAGTTGTTTTTGGCTGACCTTATTGCATATGCATTTGTAGGAGTTTCCCTTTCAGATGCAAAATTTGGTTTGCGCTGGTCAATTTACTGGTATTTGCGCCATTATTTAACGCCCAAAAAAAACATGTCTTTTGCAACATGGCACAGAGAGCGCATGGCAGAAGGGAGAAAATATTTTCCACTCATATTAATTTCTTTGGAATGCCAGAGGAAGACGTTATCCGAACATATCGTTTGCCAAGCCATGTTAGCCTATATATATACAGGCCAACATGGCTTGGCAAATGATATTAGGCCTATATATGTGTACGTGTTTGTCAGATTACATGTAACAAGTTGCGTCTGAGTCGACCCGCACCTGATGAGAGCATCAGCTCTGCTTATTTGTGCTGCTCTTGTTAGATTGCGTTGGTCATTATTTACATTTACATTTATGCATTTGGCAGACGCTTTTATCCAAAGCGACTTACATTGCATTATACTATACATTTGTATCGGAGTATGTGCAATCCCTGGGATCGAACCCATGACCTTGGCATTGCTAGTGCCATGCTCTAACCACTGAGCTACAGGAAAGCATTATGTAAATGATTTGACTGCACCTGTGTTCTTTAATTTGCGCATCAGCAGTAGATTGTGCACAAAACTTGCCACTCCCATCGGCGCATTTATGGAATTGCGCTTTCGCACTAATTGCCCCGTTTAGTAAATCTGGCCCATAGTGGCTAATAAATCGGAAGTCTTGCGCATTTACAGAAAACATCTTCCACGTTGAATAATAAGATGGATTAAACATGTAATACACGTGTATGATGTCACCGTTTTCACAGATTCGCGTTTTTGTAGTTTACACGGAGATGATAACGGTATTCAAAAACTTCCACTTTGAAACCCGTTTTCACAAGTTTGCATTTTTTGGCCCTCAAAAGGCCACCGTAAATGAACACCCAAAACGCATTAAAAAGTTTTTGGTTGAAAATGCTGTTGTGTAAATGGCTCCTAAATGATGCAGCAGTTCAAAACTTCCTTAAGATTATCAACACTGCTGTATAATCAATACCATAAAACTACACATCAAACATTTAATCAGAAATCTGAAATCAGTTAATCATAATGATTACGTTATCAACAACATATACCCATCAACACCTTTTTTCTCGCCATCACAAATGTAACACTAATCACCATAATGGTGACTGCAAACTATTATTTTCAGAAAAACATCAACATCTAAAATCTAAACCTCAGCTACTTCTCAATAAGAGCTTCTGTAGACGTATGACAGAAATAAAGTCAAACTGTGAAGTGAAGCTGGTAATGCCGTTTCATCCTCTGCTGAGATCTTAAAGGATTAGTCCACTTTCAAATAACATTTTCCTGATAATTTACTCACCCCCATATCATCCAAGACTTATGGAAAAAAACTGAACTGACGCTGCGTTCGTTCCGTAAGTAGAATAGGAAAGGCGTAGGACATACAGCGTAAGCTTTTAGAAGAATACGTAAAGCGGAAGCACGTACAAGGCGATCGATGTGTTTATAAAGCATATACAGTTGTATTTTTGTAGAAAATGACCGATCGTTTCTCTAGATAAGACCCTTATTCCTCGTCTGGTATCATTTAAAAACCTTAATTTCTTTTCGACCGAAGAAAGAAAGACATGAACATCTTGGATGACATGGGGGTGAGTAAATTATCAGGAATATTTTATTTGAAAGTGGACTAATCCTTTAAGAGATTTAATGTCTTCTTTTATGTTAGGTTGATTTCGTCTAAGGCTGTAGCTGGAAGTCAGTTGTAGTTCTTGTGTTTCTGCTCATCTCTTCTCTTTTATTCCGTTCTTGTTGTTCCGCTTTCTTTCAGTGATTCTGCTTGTTAACAGCAGGTGTTCATCACTATGCACAATCATCACTTGATTAATAACAACTATCTCATTAACTCCAACACTGGATTTTAAAGGGATAGCTCGGCCAAAAATGAAAATTATCCCATGATTTACTTTTATGAAGGATGGATGCACTTTTTTAGTGCTCCAAAATCTAACAGCTTTCCTGTAGCTCAGTGGTTAGAGCATGGCACTAGCAATGCCAAGGTCATGGGTTCGATCCCAGGGATTGCACATANACTATCTCATTAACTCCAACACTGGATTTTAAAGGGATAGCTCGGCCAAAAATGAAAATTATCCCATGATTTACTTTTATGAAGGATGGATGCACTTTTTTAGTGCTCCAAAATCTAAGGTACCATTCACTCCCATTATAAAGCTCGGAAGAGCCAGGATATTTTTTAATATAACTCAGATTGTGTTCGTTTGAAAGAAGATAGTCATATACACTTATGATTTTCTCACCTTCAATCCATCCTGTGACAATTTTCATTTTTGGGTGAACTATCCCTTTAACGTGTGGCTCTTGGAGGTCTGGTCATCTCTGATGTTAACAAATGAAACCTTTATTCTACCCTTTTCTTCATACCAAATGATTTTGTGCTGAACTCGGACATGAATTTGTGATATTCACACACACAGGAGACTATGATAAGATGCGTCCGGACAAAGACGAGCAGAAGATCAAAGTGGAAAAGGTCGTCCTCCACCCTCATTTCCACGAATACACCTTCGACAGTGACATCGCTCTGCTCTACCTGTCCGATCCCGTGACTCTGGGTCCGTTCGCCTCACCCGCCTGCCTGCCCGACGCAAACCTGGCCGAGCGGCTGCTGAAGCCCGGAGAGCAGGGCCTGGTGACGGGATGGGGCGCCACACGCTTCCTGCAGCGCTCGTCGCGCTTCCTGAGGAAGGTGATGCTTCCGGTAGTGGATCAGATGAGCTGCATCAACTCCACGGAGCAGGTGATCACGGATAACATGTTCTGCGCTGGATATCTGATGGCAGAGATGGACGCGTGTACGGGCGACAGCGGCGGCCCCTTCATAGTCAACTACCGGGGAACGTGGTTCCTGGCCGGGGTCGTCAGCTGGGGCGAGAGATGTGCTGCCGAGGGCAAATACGGAGTTTATACAAGACTGGGAAACTATTTATCCTGGATACGTGAGGAGATGATGAAAGAGGAATCCAGACCCAACCAGAGCAGAGCGACTGCTGAAGTACAATGAACATCTGAAGATTTTAGGCTACGGTCCCATTATGCATTTGAGCTATACAGTTTCATTCATCTTCGTTAATGTTAGTTAATAAAAATAGTTACACTGTAAAAAAAAAAATTGTAAAGTTGTAAATAAAGATTGTTGGAGTATGTTTTACAAGAAAATATTATTTCAGTCTTTCTGTTTTAATTCAATCAAAGTGCAAACAATTCAATTACATTATGGTTTTAAAATATAACCTACATTGTAACCGTTTTTGTCATGTTTGCCTTGTACTATTAAACACAGTGTAAATGCAAAGCAAATAAAGGGAAGAAAAAGCCCAGGGAGTACATAAGTAAAACTTAGAACATGGAAACTCTTTATTATGAAAGATACATCAGAACCAAACGCCATCATGTTCCCAGTTCAGTTCTCTGGGCTCTGAATACATTGCAAACGCGCAGCTACGCAGACTCACGCATAGCTACAGTACAGATACGCGGCTTCGTGGAGATCCGATTCTGCAGAGCTACTGTAGAACCAAACGCCCAACACTGGCAACATTTTACAGGAAAAAAACAGAAACAGAAAAGCTTGAGGAGCGCGTGGAGGGTCAGAGGGGCATGCGGTTACCCTCCACGCTGATCTTCACCGCGTGTCCCGTCTTCGTTAGCCGCTTGATATCTGCGAAGCGTCGCATCTGTTTATCTACTCGTGACATGCCCTTCTTCATCGGACCCTAGAGGACAGACGAGCGAGAGAAGAGTCAAAAATACTGCATTTAAAGTATGATGTGGAAAACTGGAAAGTGCAAGCCCATTTAAAATATCTTAATATTTTTTTTAATTAAAAAATAAATAGGAAATTACTACAAGTGAAAACAAGGCAGTTAAAAATTTATATAAAAAAGAATAAAAAGGAAACTATTACAAGCAAAAACACACCAATTAAAAATATCTT
>RJVU01063374.1:2595325-2606849 GCA_003731715.1 Anabarilius grahami | reverse complement strand
ATATAGATATAAAATATTGAGATAAATATAATATAAAAATTAAAAATAAATAAAAAAAATTAAAATATGAATGTTTTTATTACAGAAAAAAAACAAAAAAATAAACATTATAACCAGCATTACAAGTGGAACTTAGGGGAAAAAATAAAATGCTCCAAAAATGTATGCTGGGACGTCTTACTTTCTCCACACGACTCTCCAGTTCTGCAACATCACTCTCGCATTTATCCAGGGACTGCCTGCAAAACACACACACACACACATCTGCATAGGTCACACACAGCAGATGCACAATCCACCCCCAGAGCATAGTGGGTAGTTTACAAATGACATGACCATGAGCTTTTTTTATTAATATATCAATTTTAAATAGAATTGTAGTTTAAAATGATAAACCAACAATAAGAAAATGTGATTAGTTTTAGATGCATGTCATGTCATTTACCCTAATGAACTATATGCATATTAGATGAATCATACCGTGTGTTATGAATGAGATCTTCATACCTGAATGCAGGAGAGTCTCTGATGCATTCCTCAAAGTCCAGGAAAGTGTCCATAGTTCAGCTCAAGGTTTCTCTCTGTCCTTATGATCTCAGTGTTTCTAACTCTTTCATGCACTATTAGACCTTTAAACCACAGACATTATCCAGATACGAATGATTCCTGCTCGAGGCCTGATGCACAGACTGCATCGCTGTCTCCTCCATGAGCCGTTATCTCATCCTGCTCTCCATTCACAACCTGTCAGAATGATAGAAATAACGCACGCGAGCGCACCGCAGATCATGCGCTCAGACCACAGTAACGCGCGCGACTAATTCGAGCACTTCATTGAAGTTCTGTGCGTGATGAGTGAATCTAGTCTCGAGCTGTGTTGACAGCTGCGGGGGTGTTTGTGCATGTTGATGCGAGTCGCTTTTCCGGTGTCTGAAATCGTGCGTGATGTGTAGAGGATGTCCTGTAGGACATTTTCAAAATAAGAGCATGGGTTACAAATAAGTTAAATAAAATTTAAATAAAAATAAAATGATATAAAATAAAAAAAACAAAACAAAATTTCTGTTAAAGGATTAGTTCACTTTCAAATTAAAATTTCCTGATAATTTACTCACCCCCATGTCATCCAAGATGTCCATGTCCTTCTCTCTTCAGTTGAAAACATTCCAGGATTTTTCTCCATATATTGGACTTCACTGGAGCCCAAACGGTTGAAGGTCAAAATTACAGTGATCCTAGATGAGAAATAAGAGTCTTATCTAGAGAAACCATCGCTCATCGCCCTCCTCAGGTTAAAGTTTGAACTAATTGTTATATACTTGCACTAGCATATTGTATATGACAATTTAGTTCAAACTTTGACCTGTGGAGGGCAGTAACACTTAGCAGTTTCTACACTGCCGGAATAGAGGGTATGCATGTGACGTCACCGTCGACCGTTATGACTGCGGTCACGCCCACTGAGTGGCAAAAGACTGAGCGGCAGCATTGGTTTTCAGCGTGAATGCCTCGAAAAAAACACAAAACGCATCCAAAACGGGAAAGAGCTTTGCGATTGACTGAACAAATAGCTTTGACACAAAACCTGAGGTATATATTTAAAGACTGCAGAAAGCTACAGAAAAAAGAAGCAAATGGATCANACTTTTATTTAATTCCTTCATAGCTATAGTTATGTATATTCTCATCTGTGTTGTATTCTTTAATAATTGCACTGTCCATGGAGCGGACCTGACTCTCATTTCACTGCTGGTTATATATGCTCTATATAATTGTGCATGTGACAAATAAAACTCTTGAATCTTGAATCTTAATTGGGTGTTTTTAAATAAACAACACTGACAAAAACTATACTATAAAACTATATGTTTTAGGGCTGGACAATATGACGATATAACATTGATATAAGTGATTACTCGGATTTAAACCTATATTGTAGTTATATAAAATATTCACAGGCAGATTTGCTTTATGTGTTTCCCCGGTGTCGAATTCAGGCACATATAAATGTCAGGAAACACGACTCCTGGCTGCATGTCAATATCCATGGATTAGGTTTATTTGACAAGTTGTAAGAAACACTTTTGAGCCCAACCTTTAGTGTAATTCGTTTGTTTTACTCGCGTTTTCGCAGTTTCTTCTATTAAATCCAATCACGCAGCAGGTTCTTTTGCCACTCAGTCCAGCTGAGGGAGCGCGCTTTCGGCGGGAAAGTGACGTCGATGCATACCCTCTATTCAAATAGAGAAGAAGAGGAGAGCTAGTTCAAGATGAGCATTTATGGTTAAAATGTATAAAATGAAATAAAAATATTTAGAAAATGAGCCATGGTTTTTCTAGATAAGACCCTTATTTCTTGTCTGGGATCGCTGTAAACTGTAATTTTGACCTTCAACCGTTTAGGCTCCAGTGAAGTCCACTATATGGAGAAAAATCCTGGAATGTTTTCATCAAAAACCTTAATTTCTTTGACTGAATAAAGAAAGACATGAACATCTTGGATGACATGGGGCTGAGTAAATTATCAGGAAATTTTCATTTGAAAGTGAACTAATCCTTTAAGGTCCTTACCTGCACCAAAAGTCTTTACTTTCCCCTCTCGTTTTCCTTGTTTTCATCCCCTGGATAATGTAAAATTGTTGAATATGATTGATTCAATAAAAAGTCTTTACTTGTATCATCCCAAATATGTGGTTTGGTTTAATTGCTGTCTGAATTGAATAAACTAAAGCTCTTTCAAGAGTGTATCAGTAGGTTTAATATGGCTGATGTTTTATACAATATATGTAAAATTTATCTTTAAATACATACAAATAACATTACGCCATGATGAAACGATCATACTGGCACATACACAGGAATTCAGAGAGGACACGGATATTGTGAGACTGTATAAAAGTTTATTATTTAGTATTTGCTGCCAAACGGCACAAATACTAAAATTTGACACAGTGTTTTCAAAAGCCCTGCTTTGGAAAAAGAAAAGAAATAGTTCTCTATAATAAACCACATTTTCATTTCAGCACCATCTACGACCTCTGAACTCATGCATTCATGTGTATCTGTGTGTTCAACAGAAAAGATTCTGAATGGAAGTGTGTGTGTGTGTGTGTAGAATGCTTTCAGAACTCAATAGACACGAGAATGACAGTGACGTTGTCTGCACTGCCCCGCCTCACTGCCTCAGTGGCCAATCGCTGACAAGCAGCCTCAAATCGCCCCGCCTCTTCACTCTGACCCTCCTTCTGCTCTACAGTCTCGTTCTAAAAGAATAAAAACATTTTAACATACAATAAATGCACACAGCAGTGTTATTTTAGTAGCATTCAGAAAAACTATTATAGTTATTAATATTCTGAATTCGTTTTTATTTTTTCATGTTTTCCGTTTTCAATTTTGTTGTGTTTTTGCAAAAAAAATTTAATAATAAGTTTAAGTTTTATTAATACTTTATTTCAGTTAGCGTTTATTTTATTTCAAGTAACCAAAATGTTTATTTATGATTTTAGTTAACTATAATAACCCTGACACAAAGCAAAGTCTAACAAATACGAGGACGAGCGCATTAAAATACACACCTCTAGAACGTCGAGGACAAACTGAACGGCTTCATCAGCAGAAAACACTTTAAAAAGCCCGTCACATGCCAAGAGAACAAATCTGAATAAAAACACACACAAAAAACACCAAAATCCTTTTGTGTTTCATTGAGGAAAGAAAGTTCTGTAGGTTTGAAGCCACATAATGGTGAAAATAATTTCTAGTAAACACTGCATGTGTGTGAGAGAGAGTGTTAAACCCACTTGTCATTTCGACTGAGCTGACAGCGTCGCAGGTCTGGAGTGGAAATCACGCCACACCGTTTATACTGACCATCACCTATAGAACGAGACACCTCCAGCACTCCCAGCACACGGCCGTCCCTGCAAACACACACATGGTTATATCGACCGTGACCCGTATCCCAGAAGACCTACAGGTGAGCACACACACACACACACACACCTGACCGTCCCGCCTGCTCTTTGAATCCTCATGCGCTCCTCATATATGGTTGGGTTGTGCTCCTTACTGAGAGCCAGAGTCACACACTTCCTCTTCCCAGAATCCTCAGCCTGCTCCAAACGACACAGCACTGCCTAATACACACACAATACGACTTAGGTCACTCTCCACACAGTTCTCCTTACCAACTTTCAGCTTGGCACAGCAGTTAATTTCACATCCAAAGTGCACTAAAATACTTCACTAGCAAAGGTTTTACCCAACAAAAACAATGACCTAAATATAGCTGCAAGCAGCAAATAACGGGGTTCAAGCTTTTGAAGGCCTTTAAGCACAGGTGTAAAAAGGTATTGTGTTTTATTTATCAAGTCTGTAACCACCTAAATCATAGATGGAAAATACCATTTACAGTCAAAACAGGCAATTTACTAAGGAAGTGTATGTTTTTTAAAGCTTTTTGACAGTTATCGAGGTTGAGCCAAAAAGTTAGCAATTCGCCAAAATAGTTTTTTGAATTAATCACCAATATTTATTAATGATTTGATGGACAGCGGTAGTCCTAGAGGCAAAGGTGCTCAGAATGAGGAGTTTTACCATGTGGTACGAATGTCATGAGCGTGTGCGAAAAATCAAGTCATATACAATCCTTTACGCTCTAGAAAAATGCAAAGGCGCCCCACGGTGGCCAATTTCTTTCAAATATAAAGCCACCTATATTCCGATCTCCATAAAAGTTTGCATGCTTGTTTAGAATCACATGTCGCATGTGCTCACCTATTTTCATAAAGTTTTGAGTTTTCGTTTAGGATTTATAGGCTTTTGAGAATATTTTGCCACGCCCTTTTTTTGACCCTGTTATAGCTATCCAAAGTGTAAAGTTAAACTTTTTTTTTGATAATTATTGATCTAGAGAGTCCAGAGAATTGTCCTGCACTGGTTTGATTCCAATCGGGCGAAAAACCTAGGACTAGTTTGCAAAAGTATAGTTTTTTTACATAATCGCGAATATCTAATGAACGATTTGATTGACAGCATTGGTTCTTGAGGCAAAGTTGCTCAGAATGAAGAGATCTCTCAAATGATATGAATATTGTGTGTATGTGTGAAACACCATGTGATTACAGGGCGTAAAACATGTTAGCGCCATCTAGTGACTGATTTCTTTCGAATTTCTTACAGGCCTCTAGAGCCGTGAGTCAAACAGGCCCCTAGAGCCGTGAGTCAAACAGGCCCAGTGAGTTTCGTTCTGATCGACCTCCGTTAACCTTGTCTGATAGATGCTCAAACATCAGTGGCCGATGGCGGCCATGTTATTCAAGATACATCAATGTCCTCATAAACAACCATGGCACATCGGACGAAGACACTGCACGCCAATTTTCAAGTGACCACAGAATGAGCTCTTACATAGGTGTGCTGAGTTTGGTGAAAATATCTAATTTCGTTCACGAGTTATAGCCATTTTAGTAAAAGTGGCTCCACCCACTTCGAATGTTTTGGCGGCCCTTAGGGACCGTGAATCGGGATTTCAACTTTTTTGATAATTATTGACAATCAGACTCCAGAGAATCTCGCTGCACTGGTTTGGTTCAAATGGGGGTCAAAAACCTAGTACTAGTTCGCAAAACTAGGTTTTTCAGAAAATCCAAAATACCAGAAAATTTCGCCAGACAAGCGAATCCGAGGCATGTCTTGAGCCAAGAATTACAACGATATAAGTCATTTGAGTCTACGCCGAACTGTTTTGGAATTATGAGCCATTTTGTACTTTTGACCGCTGTAGCGCCCCCGTCAGGCCAATCGGAGCGAGTATTAATGATGTTGTAGACGGTGTGAGTACTACCAGCCGTCAGAGTTTCAAGACTCTACGACTTATGGTTTGGTCTGCCCGATCACTTTTAGAGGAGAATGCTGATCCTTGGAAATGTTAAAGGATTAGTTCACTTTCAAATTAAAATTTCCTGATAATTTACTCACCCCCATGTCATCCAAGATGTCCATGTCCTTCTTTCTTCAGTCAAAAAGAAATTAAGGTTTTTGAGGAAAACATTCCAGGATTTTTCTCCATATAGTGGACTTCAATAGACCCCAAACGGTTGAAGGTCAAAATTACAGTTTCACTGCAGCTTCAAAGGGCTTTAAATGATACCAGACGAGGAATAAGAGTCTTATCTAGTGAAACCATCTCTCGTTTTCTAAAAATTTTTTAAATTATATACGTTTTAACCATAAATGCTCATCTTGAACTAGCTCTCTTTTTTTTCTCTATTTGAATTCCAGCAGTGTAGACACTGCTAAGTGTATTACTGCCCTCCACAGGTCAAAGTTTGAACTAATTATTATATACTTGCACTAACACATTGTATATGACAATTTAGTTCAAACTTTGACCTGTGGAGGGCAGTAATACACTTAGCAGTGTCTACACTGCTGGAATTCAAATAGAGAAGAAAAAGAGAGCTAGTTCAAGATGAGCATTTATGGTTAAAACGTATAAAATTAAAAAAAAAAATTTAGAAAATGAGTGATGGTTTCTCTAGATAAGACTCTTATTCATCGTCTGGGATCGTGTAGAGCTCTTTGAAGCTGCACTGAAACTGTAATTTTGACCTTCAACCATTTGGAGGCCAGTGAAGTCCACTATATGGAGAAAAATCCTGGAATGTTTTCATCAAAAACCTTAATTTCTTTTCGACTGAAGAAAGAAGGACATGAACATCTTGGATGACATGGGGGTGAGTAAATTATCAGGAAATTTTAATTTGAAAGTGAACTAATCCTTTAACAATTACAATAGAGTTTCAGCGCTACGCCTCCAACCCCTAACTGTGCGTTTACACCGCCGCCTGCTGCCCTGCCAACAACGCTGTACTGTGCGCTCAAACCGCCACCGGCGGGAGGGTCAAAGTAAATGACAAGTTGCGGCAACCAATCGAAATCCTCTCAAGCGAGGACCTCTACATTCCGATTGGTTGCCGCCGAACCGCGTCATAGCTCATTACCATAAAGTTGACCTGACTTCAACTCTCCTCGACGCTCTCACCATCCAAGAAGCGCCGCGCTGCTCTCGTCGAAAATTAATGACTTCCTGTCACTTTGACGCTCTCGCCGGCGGCGGTGTGAACGCACAGTCATGATCAATAGGAGAAATGGTAAAAAAAACTAATATGCATAAAATTTGAATAGAAATAATTTCAGTTTTAGTGTTCAGACTTACTCTACTGTCTCCCAGGTTTGACACATACAGAACATCATCAACCGCCAGCATGCATGTGGCCGTGGAGCCATCCTTCCACGCAGGCTTCCTGCGAACACACACACACACACACACACACAGTGTTTTCTTTCTCTCAGACGATTCATTTCATATCAGGATCTGAAGCAGAACTCACTGGCTAGAGGCTTTCTTCAAGAAATCCTCATCAGTTTGACGGAAGGTGTCCAGCAGACACTTCCTCACCAGCTTCTCCAAATTCTCCACATCACCTGCAAATCATGATGCATTATGGGTACTACAGCTCATTAATGTGAGTGTGACGAGGATCAGGGGCTTTTACCTTTAGGAAATTTGCTGACCAGTGTGTGATGAAGATTGTCAGCAGCAAATTGCGACGCTCGAGCTCCACCGTGACCATCAAACACCGCAAAGTACGCCAGCCGAGAGCTGCACAAACACAAGACAGATAGACATAGACAGATAGACAGATAGATAGATAGATAGATAGATAGATAGATAGATAGATAGATAGATAGATAGATAGATAGATAGATAGATAGATAGACAGATAGATAGATAGATAGATAGACTTGCACAGTCACTCACACTTGTGAGGGTAGATTAGTCATGGTCAGCTCTGGAAGCAGGACGTGTGCATCTTGCATCTCTTCTCTCTCGCCACGTCTCGCCGAGACAAAACCCATCAGTTTCGGAAGATCTGCTGGGACACAGAAAGAGAAGGAGATCATCACATGTCTTGCCTCTCTTAGTACACACACACACATCCTGAACACACTCTCTGTCCGTAACACAATGTGTGCGAAAGCTGAAAACCTTTACAAACTTTCTTTTCCTCTTGATTCTGGTCTTCCACCTCTGTCTCCTCCGAGCTGACGTCTCTCTTCCTCTTCTCACCTCGTTCCTCGTCCTGCTGTTTGGCTTTAACTGAAATTGTTCAACAAAACTTCATGATTAAACCAAATCTCACTTTAAAAAGAGAGACAGATGTGTTGAATCACTTCCAAAGCCATCTATCTGCATTAATACACAGGCTATTTTTTAAAAAAATGACCAAGACAGCATTTTGATGCCTCACTAGTGAAGTACACTTACTAGGATTTGAGACACAGACATATATTTACATGCACTCATATCTAAACATATTCTCAAAACAAGTGATATATGATATATTAGCACATTATTGTTTATTTTTGCAGAAATGTGTGTTGCTAATACTGAAGTCAGGCTCGTGCAACACGCACTGTATCAGCTTTTAACTGTCCAAATCACTCACTTCAACACCTGTAATGCATAGAAGATGATTATTATTATTATATTTGTGTTAATTAACCCACCTGGGTCGTTTGTAGGCTCTGGAAGATCACCAAATAAATCCATTTCTGAGCCAGAAGTGAATGGAGTCTGAGGTGAAAAGCGTGTTAGCTTCTGATGAACCACAAAAACAAACACCGATACTCTGATCAAATGACACACGTACACAAGCAAATAAACTCTAAAATAAATAAATATAATGTCACAGATAGCCACAAAGATCTGTTATTTGGTTTTTAGAGAGTACAAGAGAGCAAATCAACAGACAAAGGAGAGGCGGTGTTTGAAAGTGAGTGTGTTTGAACGCAGCAGCTAACAGGCTAATGCTAACTGAATTAATTTGAGGATTAAATTTAGGAAATTATGTTTAATACCAGTAAACAGATCGTAATATATGTGGCTAGCTGTTATTATACTTACAAAGCAACATAAACACGCTTTATAATGTAGGCATTTTTGTTTAAAACCTATTGTTAGTCTATCTGGTATCGTTAAGCGTTGGTGGTATAGTGGTTAGCATAGCTGCCTTCCAAGCAGTTGACCCGGGTTCGATTCCCGGCCAACGCAAGAACTTTTTGTTTTATTTTCAAAGTGTATTTAAAGCTGCAGTCCGTAAGTAATGCCTCTTCGTCGCCATCTCTGTTTGAATCCTGCAATAGGTTGTTTGCAATCACGTGGTTCTGGTGACACGCGAAATACCGGTGGAGGGCAAGCAGTGAAAATTGGAATGAAAGAGATGGAGAAAGTCCTTTCTGTGCTGATTTAGAAAGGTATAAACAGAAAATCACAACACATGTTGGACGTGATCTTTATGTTATGAAGAGGAGCGACTTTTCCACTGAATTGAAAGACTTGATTTCCATCGAGGAGGTAGATATAGAGGACGTAAAGCTGCCGTCACGCCGCGTTCAGTTCTAGTCTGGTTTGTTTATATTGCGCTGCCTTTCTAGGTTAGAGCAGTATTTCGATTTTCTGTCGTGATTGTGAAAAATGTCGCCATTGTAGGTCATTTATGCTGAATCGAGAATTGCAACAGGAGCTCACATCATCGTTCAAAGAAAAAAAAACAAAAAAAATGGAAAACAATTGTTGCCTTTGACGGGAAGACGCCGTATATCATATCTAATAATGTCACTGATTTAACCCACTTCCTATCACTAAATAAAATAATCACATAGCTGAGTGTTTTTGAAAGTGTTGTCTTTGTTGTTGAATCGACTTCTGTCAGCTTGTTAAACATTTATATATTTGGACATTTTCTACCATAAGACGGCTGAAGCAGCAGCGCGTGACACTGTTCTCATGGAAACCACATCAACATTGTGAACGGAACACTACAAAACTGAAGTGAAAACACCAAATTATCATTCAAATAGCTTCTCTTCCCTGCAAACGATACCATGAAGAATGTGAATATTTAACCAAGTCAAAAACAAATAAGGTAAGCAGGTATCCATATTCATTTCAGTATCAGCAGACGCAAAACGCTATTAAAGGCGACAACTTTTAAAGTTAAAAAACGATGTAAGTTATAAAAAATGGTATAAGTTATGTAAACGATATAAACACCTTCTGGGTTCTCGATTTTATCGATTTGAGCAACCATAAATGACGCAAAACATACAAATTTTGAGTTTTTGATAGGATTCTTATATAGAAAAATCACTTCCTGCCCTCCAGACTCATTCGCGCTGCTGCTGTGACGTCATGTGCAAACAACCTATTGCAGTTATTTGAGGAATTATCATCTTTACGTGGGTTGTGCATCGGCACGGCTCCTCAGCGCGGATGAATCTAATGGTTGCTGTCAATCACCACATCGGTGTGGATACTGTACTTCGGAATCACAGATAAATAATCTTGGAAGTATGACCAAAATAAGAATTTTCACCGGGAAAAAATAATCTGAACACTTTTGTTCTGACAAACTGAGAAAAAAGCATCAATCGCGCTTAAATGGTGATTAAATCTAACGATCGCTTAGCTCACATCACATCAAACCGTGCAAAATATTATTATTGTTATACTTTGCTCTCAAATTGTTAATGTTAGCAACATCAGCATTGCGTGACTGTGTGTATTTAGCGTTACCTGTAGTTTTCGAAGCTTCGAATCAATTGAATCAAAATGATTCACTGTTTCGAAGCGTTCGAAACGCCACACGCTGGTGACCCCTGCTGGTCAGAACAGTGTAAATGCAACAAAAACTCAAGCCAAACATGAATACAAACACCGTTTACAAAAATATTGCAAATGTTTTATTGGAAATAAATAGTATGTGATAATATTGGATAATATGTGCTCTTTTATAAATATTCAGCAGGTCTTGTTTTCTTTGTTCCATGGATGGCTTAGCTAAACAGGCCAATAAAACACTATTTAACTACTATTATTCCTTTTAATTATACTAATGTGTAATTGAAACGTCTACAAATGTATAAAACTGATCAGAGATCAGGTAAAAAACATACACTTGTTCAATGGTTCACCGCTGGGGGGCGATCTCAGTAAATCTGCACGATTCATGAGTTCAGAGAGATCGCCCCCCAGCGGTGAACCATTGAAATTTCGAAACGTTTCGAAACAGTTATGACGTAACGAAGCCTCGTTTACTGAAATCACGTGACTTTGGCAGTGTGAAACAGCTCCAAACCACTGATTCGAAACAAATGTGTCCACTCCACTAGACACGCACTCGCGAACTTCCCTAAGCACTTCCTCTCGGGGGAATCCCTGCCGCCATTTTGCATGCTCGAATTTCCCGCGGAAACCCACCAGTACCACTCGAATTAGAAAACATTATTACAAGCTTACCGTTGTGAATCGGTAAGGAGATCGTTTTGAACACTGGCTGACAAATATTATATATATATATATATATATATTATTTGTGCAAAATAATGATAATATACAGTATACTTTATTTAAAATAAATTACAATTAAAATTATTTTTATAAAAATATTTGAAC
>RJVU01063374.1:2559442-2595229 GCA_003731715.1 Anabarilius grahami | reverse complement strand
ATTAAAAAGTATAAATATAAAATTAAAATATTAATCTGCAGTCTGCTTTATAATAAATGATTATTTTTATATATATAAAATATGTGTACAGTACAATGATACTATTAAATGTAATTTATTATTCTGCATGTTTAGTAAAAAACTGTGACAGATGACACAAAAGACACTGGTTTAGCGTTACACAGACCTTGTTTTAACACAGACAGTTTTTACTGTACAGTAATAAGTTTTTTACATTCTTAGCAATGGCCTATATACAAAAAACAAAACATAAAAAAAAATAAAAACAAAAAATCAAAGATGGACAGCGTCACATGGATGTAAGTTATAACTTAACAATAAAATAAATATTTAACAGTCAGAGAGACTGGACGCCCCTGGGGTCCAAAATGACATGATATGAGTCTGACTTTAAGACTGTATCTGGAGGAGAGAGAAAGCACACACTCACACACTCACACACACTTCCTGTCTATATCTAACAAGACAACATGTAGACTCACTTTCTCACATACACACATGAAGTGTGCAAAACCATTAAAGGGTAAAGACAGTGTTAGTCTTTGACACAGTAAATGTTTTATCCCAGAAGAGTTTGTAAAAAAGCATTTAGAAACAATATAGAAAACATTTCATCTCTTGTCAAGGCGACTGTGACATTGGAGGGTTCGTATGGCATTTGAAATAGTACTTTATATCGGGTCCTAACCAGGCATGACACAGAGTTTTCAGTACTGCAAAATCCTTCAGGACTAATTGACACCTTGAAAAACAAAGAAAGAGCACCAGGTAATGCCAGTGATAATAATAAACACAGAAACATGTTAAACTCGTATCATTTTGATGACGTCAACTGGGACAAGCTGGAGCTTTTCTAAAGTTTACTCAACTCGCAATGCCTTGAACTTTTATGAGTTCAACAAAACAAGTTGGAAAGTCGATAATTATTCCAACATGATGTGAATATACAGCAGTGCTTCTCAATGTTTTCAGTTTTTCCTGATTTACTCACTTCTGGTACAACTAAAAAAAATGCATGCATGCCCATAGTTATACCACTTCCATGACTTTTCCAGGTCTAGAAATCACAGTTTTTATATTAGACTACCGTCATGTTTTCTTGTTTCTTCAAAAACAGTTGTTCAAAAGGGTAAAACAATAAATGAAATATCTAAATTTTAAGTTGTTTTGGCTTACTTTAATGATTGTTTTTGCTTGTTCCCCGTTTGAAAACCATTGATAGTTATATGGTGTGGGATTTTTGACCAATGAGATTTCACTGTGGGCGGGGCTAGTTAGGGCAAAACCTCAGATTTATGCTGCACTCACGTCGTAATTACCGTAATTTCGAGATGACAACACATGACGTTCTCGGAGCTATTCACGTCGACTTAGAAAAGAGGACTTTTATCACGTCACATCTGATTAGATCACATTAGACTACCTTCATGTTTTCAGGTTTTTTAAGATTCTTGTTTCTTCGAAGGAAAACAGTTGTTCAGAGGGTAAAATAATATATGAAATATCTTAATTTTAAGTTGTTTTGGCTTACTTTAATGATTGCTTTTGCTCGTTCCCCCTTTGAGAACCACTGATAGTCATTTTGACCAATGAGATTTCACTGTGGGCGGGGCTAGTTCGGACAAAACCTCAGATTTATGCTGCGCTCACGCCATGTCGTAATTACCGTAATTTCGAGATGACAACACATGATGTTCTCGGAGCTGTTCACGTCGACTTATGCATTCTATGGCAACACTAACAATGGCTAAATGAATCTGCAGTGGTCAGGTGGTACAGTGGTCACATGGTGCAAGTAGGAGCTCTCAGAAAATTCCCAGCTACGAGGACATGAACGATTCTCGTAATTACGACATGCCGTGATACTACACGGAAGAGAGGACTTTTATCACGTCACATCTGCTTAAGACTCGGGAATCGGAAATACTCGCCGTAGATGTTCTTTTAAAGCCAACATATAGATAGATGTGTAATAAACCTGTTTTAAAGGAATGCTAAATACATCTTGATGTCTGTCAACAGCATCACAGTGGAAATCTACAGTCAAGCACAGTATTTTAACATCCGCTGGGTAAGTATCTACAGATTCTGTAGATAGAGCTTAACTTTGTAGTCTATTAAATGTTTCCATCAACAGCAGCTTTTTCAAACCAAACATTTGGTCTGAAACCACTCATTAGTTTCTGGTTGGCATGTCCGGATCATTCCGGGATCAGATGGTTTGTAGATTCAGACAGAGCAGATGGAGATTTCAGGCTGATATGTGAAGGTTAAGGCATCCAGGAAGAGGATGAGGAGGGGCGGGGCAAAGCAGGGAGTCTGATTGGTCAAGTTTGTTGATTGTCACCACAACATGTTAAAGTTCTCATGATGCTTTTTTTGCCTGTGTGTTTTCTGTTCTCGAAAGCTCAAACCTAGTGAGCTGCCTGTATAGACAGCATTTTAAGGCACTCCTGACTGTTTTGAACTACCTTAAGCCAAATCCAGAGGTAGCATCACATGTATGATGAAGTGGACAAAGACAGAGAAATGTTGATTCATTCAATACAGGAATTAAATTAATGAAAATAGTCATCCTTCAGGGTGTCGTGGAGGGTTGAGGCGTCTAAGTCGCAACTTCTAGCTACTGGAGTGCCTCAGGGCTCGGTGCTTGGACCACTTCTCTTCTTCATTTACATGTCATCACTTGGTCATTCAGAAACGTGTTTTTTTTTCCTATCACTGCTATGCTGATGACACACAACTCTACCTCTCCCATGTTGTAATTACCGTAATTTCGAGATGACAACATGTGACAACACACTAACAATGGCTAAATGAATCTGCAGTGGTCAGGTGGTACACTGCCCTCCAAAAGTTTGGAAACACCCCTGGCAAAGTGTGGTTTTGGATGATATCAGCATAAATACTTATAATTTTTTGGTGCAAATACATTACAGTAACTTGACATTATCATTAAAGACCAGCAATAATAATTTTCATTTTGATTACATAATAATGGCAATATATACATGTCAAAGTCAGACTTTGCCAGCTGTGATGCCTGGTTACTGGTTTAAACTTGGCCCAGGTTTGTAAAAGATTTTTGGGTCAGCACACCTTAATAGCTTCAACAATTGATTGCCAATTAAGTTTAGAATACAATGAACCAATCAGAACCCAGTTTAGGTCAGATAGCTGCTAATGCTGGATATTTTGATGAATCGAAAATGTATGTTTTTTCTATGTATAAACTGTTTATGTAATAAAATATGTTTTCGTAGTTTGTGTATCAGTGCAAAATTATCACAAATTAAAAAGGATTCATGCCAATATTGTCCAAAACTCCACTTTTCTAGGGCGTTTGCAAACTTTTGGAGGGCAGTGTACATGACGCAAGTAGGAGCTCTCAGAAAATCCCCAGCTTACAAGATGTAATTATGAGCTCTACAAGACATGAACGCTTCTCGTAATTACGGTTATTACGTCATGCCGTGAACACACCTATACATGGAAGAGAGCACTTTTATCACGTCACGCCTGTTTAAGTCCAGGGAATCTGTGAAATACTCTGTCGTTGATGCTCTTTTAAAGGAACACTCCACTTTTTTTGAAAATAGGGTCATTTTCCAACTCCCCTAGAGTTAAACACTTGAGTTTTACCGTTTTTGAATCCATTCAGCCGATCTCCGGGTCTGGCGGTACCACTTTTAGCATAGCTTAGCATAGTTCATTGAATCTGATTAGACCGTTAGCATCTCGCTCAAAAATGACCAAAGAGTTTCAATATTTTTCCTATTTAAAACTTGACTCTTCTGTAGTTACATCGTGTACTAAGACCGACGGAAACTAAAAAGTTGTGATTTTCTAGGCCGATATGGACAGGAACTATACTCTCATTCCGTGGGTGCAGCAGGTGCAATGATATTATAGTTCCTATGAAAGTATAGTTCCTATGAGAGTATAGTTCCTAGCCATATCGGCCTAGAAAATCACAACTTTCATTTTCCGTCGGTCTTAGTACACGATGTAACTACAGAAGAGTCAAGTATTAAATAGGAAAAATATTGAAACTCTGGTCATTTTAAAGCGAGATGCTAACGGTCTAATCAGATTCAATGAACTATGCTAAGCTGTGCTAAAAGTGGTACCGCCAGACCCGGAGATCGTCTGAATTGAATCAAAAACGGTAAAACTCAACAGTTTAACTCTAAGGGAGTTGGAAAATGAGCCTATTTTCAAAAAAAGTGGAATGTTCCTTTAAAGCCCACATATAAGATAGATCTGTAAAATAGCTGTTTTAAAGGAATGTTCCATGTTAAATAAAAGTTAATGTCTGTCAACAGCATCACAATAAAAAAAATCAGCAGTCAAGAACAGTATTCTGACTTCCACTGGAAGTGTCGTGGAGGGTTGAGGTGTCTGTTGAGGTGCATCTAGATACTGGGGTGCCTCAGGGCTCGGTGCTTGGACCACTTCTCTTCTCCATCTACATAACATCACTTGGTCATTCAAAAACATGTTTTATTCTATCACTGCTATGCTGATGAGACACAACTCTACCTCTCATTCCAGCAAGATAAAACTGTTTTGTATTCCTGTAGGGAATAGCATTAGCGAACGATGCTGATCATCAAAAATATTAACAAGGTATACCTTGAATGCAATGTAAGTCGCTTATGATGAAAGCATCTTTCAGATGCATAAATGTAAAGGTTTTTTAACAAATATTATACTCAATTTTACATATGTTGTGTATTTTATGCTTATCGGAGGATCAAACTCACTGGAAATCATTTGAGAGTCTCTCGTGCCCTAAGAAGGCAGCTGTCTATGTTGTAGGCGGCAAGGCAGCTCACTAGGTTTTGAACAGAGCCAAAAAGCTTTAAGACCGCATTCTGAAAAGTGACACTTCAAAATAATGTAGGGTGGGACTTAATGTTATCTATTTGGGATTTGATTGGATTGTGTATGAGATTTTCCCTGCCCACGGGGCCTTGATGACATCAGCAGAAATGAGAAGTTGTTTCAGAGGCGGAGAAAGTTAGTCAACATTGATAGATTAAGAGGATTTCTTTCTTTAAGGAAGTGAAAGTTTGATTCCATGTTGTCTTCAAAAGTTGAATTTTCATTTGGTCGAATGGTCATTTGGACAGTCTCCATCCACCCCTTCTGTGAAATTGGTACGACACTCTGATGGCTCTTGATAAATCTCCCCCTCGTAGGTAGTAAAATAGTGTTCCCCAAAGCGATGATGTCACAAAGGTGGAGAACAGAAGGCACACTGTGATTGGTCGAGTCGAGATTGGTCCTCATGAGGTGGTGGGCGGAGTATGGCTGGTTTCAGGCGTGACTGAGAGTTTGATTGGCTGGGTGAAGCTACGTCACGTCCGAACGAGGCATCTGATTGGCTGCGGAGAGTCTAGGCTTCGCTGGCTGTGCTGTTTCGATTCAAATCCCTGATTCCCTGCAGGATCCGCTTCATATGGCCGACTTTAGCCACGCCCAGGTCCTGACACACAAACATTAGATGCTTTAAGTCTGTAATTCTTTACTCAAATAGCACACATTTGAGTAGTACACAAAGTATTGATGATTATAACAGTGGTTTTCAATCTTTTGGATGCCACGACCCTTTGTGAGAGGTTGAAAAAACAACACAATTAAAATGATTTAACGCATTTAACCACCCCGCCCCAGACCTACGTAATTCATCATACATTTCCAACTGTTTTTGCTCAATTTTGCCCCAAAAAATACTACTTGTAAAGCCAGAGCAGAACTGTTGTGCATCTCCAAGATACAAAGCGGGTGTTTAGTTTCTGGATGAATCCGTGTTTTGAGCAAATCAATCAGGTGAACCAATGATTCAATGACTCATTCATAAAGAGAGCCATTTACTTAATTCCGGCCATTTGAACGAATCAAATGAATGAATGATTCAATGACTTACTCATTTAGACATTTACCGCCACCTACTGGCAGTTTTAGTTTCTTATTCAGAGTATCATTTCATTAAAAACAATAATTTTATATTTCCATATTAATAAAAGCCACATTAAAAGGTATAGTTCGCCGAAAAATGGCCGTTGAAGCCTAAAAGATTATGTGTAATAAATTCTATGTTGAAGCAAATAAAATATTTTTTTCTAAATCTACTATTTGTAATGTCTATTTGATGCTTTTCTCATTTAACACAATAATGACTTTAAATTTGGAGGTAATTTCACAGCCATATTTGATGTGCAGTTGATTCGCGATTAACTAGATTAATTAATAGGTTAATTAATTAAAGAAATTAAAATATTTAATTGCTTGACAGCCCTAATTAATATTTTACTCTTAATTTTAGTTTAATTTTGTTGCATTTGAAATTTTCTTAAAATGTCTATAAAGTTTTTATTAAGTTTCAGTTTATTTGGTTTTAGTGATTTTAGCACTTCAACTTAAACTAAATAAAAATGTCTTGGAAAATATCTGAAATAAAATAAATTTAAGTAATATTTTACTTTATTTCAGTTAATGTTTATTTTATTAGTTATTTAATTTTATTGTGGTTTTAGTTAACGATAACAACCCTGGTGATATTTATTTATTTATTTAAATAAAATTAATTATTTTAATAAAATTATTTATCATTTATTTAAATAACATTTTATTTATTATTTTATATATAATCAATTTATATGTTTGAACTAAATTAATTTATTTATATCAAATTTTATTTTAATCAAACTTATATAGTTTCATCTTATCTTCGTTATTTATGTATTTTCCTGTTTTTCTCTAGACCCTGAGTCTCCCAGTTTGAAAAGCCCTGGACTACACCACAAGTAAAGCATCTATATGTGTGCATCTTTCATTGGACTTGGCAAACGTCGAGGGGTCATACCTTCAGGTCTCTCCTCTCCAGCTGAAGCAGCTCTGGTCCTCTGATGTCATGTCTGATGAAGATCTCCTTATACTCCGACAGACAGAGCATCTCCAACCAGACGGCCACCTCATCCACACCCCACGTGTTCACTGCTCAGAGAACACACACTATAACACTCATGCACAATCACTGGAAGAGGTGAGAGGTGACGGTCACGGTTATACCTGGCATGTTGAGGGCGGCGCACGTCTCTTTATTTTTGTTGTTTTTGTCTTTCTTGAATTTGGGCACAAGGCGAAATTTTGCACTACGACTCCGCTTGGAGAAATCAGACAGCTGACCCTGCATGCAAACACACGTTAATACACTGGAATACAGTAGGGCTGCACAGTATTTCTAAATAAAAAATATATCGTGATATAGCTGCGATTTAATTAAATAAACATATGAGCTACTATTATGAGCTGCATGTGTGTAAATGAACAACGGCAGTGCATATTTTTATTTGCCGGCAACTCGTCAAAATAAAAGCATGATCATTTAAAATAATAGTAATTTTTAATTTTAATATAAATCTTTTTATTTTACAGTAAAATAGTGTTATTACAATATATTTCTTATATTTCTAAATATTTGTATTTTTAATCACAATAAAATCATAACCATTAACAGTGGGAATTAATCNAGATAAAAAAAAATAAGTGTGGGATTTACTTTAAGTAAATGACTAGTAAATTTCACAAATAATAACAAAGAAATAGCAAGTAGCATATTGTATTAAATGTGAAATTTTGAAATAGAAAGACTGAAATTTCTTGTAAAACTTGCTCCAATGATCTTTGTTTTATTTACAAGTTAAAAACCTTTTTTTGTAATGTCTATTTGATGCTTTTCTCATTTAACACAATAATGACTTTAAATTTGGAGGTCATTTCACAGCCAAATTTGATGTGCAAATAACTAGATTAATTAATCGCCACATCATGTAATTAATTAAATAAACAATTTTTAAATCGCTTGACAGCCCTAATTAATATTAATGAACAATTATATTATATATTATATTTTTATAATTTCTCTTAATTTCCTCTAAATATTTGTATTTTTAATCACAATAAAATCATCATAACTATTAACAGTGGGAATTAATCAAGAATTTGTTTTGTTTTAAAATAGGTGTGGGATTAACTTTAAAAATGTTCACTCAGAAATGATATGTAAATTTCACAAATAATAACAAAGAAATTGCAAGTAGAACGTTGAATTACACGTGAAATTTTTTAAAAGAAAGACTGAAATTTCTTGTAAAACTTGCTCCAAAAAAAAATCAAAAAATATTTGTAATGTCTATTTGATGCTTTTCTCATTTATCACAATAATGACTTTAAATTTGGAGGTAATTTCACAGCCAAATTTGATGTGCAGTTGATTCACGATTAACTAGATTAATTAATCGCCACATCATGTAATTAATTAAATAAAAATTATTTAATTGCTTGACAGCCCTAATTAATATTAATGAAAAAATAATATTATAAATAAGTGTAAAATATTATTTGGAAAATATTTAGTGTGTATTATATTTTATTTTTATAATTTCTCTTAATTTTAGTATGGTAATGGAGAAATTAAGACAAATATTAATTTAAAATAAAATTAATTTTATTACTCATTTTTTTATTTTACAGTACAATAGTGTTATTACAATATAATTCTTATTTTGTTAAATATTAGTATTTTTAATCACAATAAAATCATAATTACTATTAACAGTGGGAATTAATCGATTTTAAAAAAATAGGTGTGGAATTTACTTTAAAAATTCTCACTCAGAAATCGCTAGTAAATTTCACAAATAATATCAAAGAAATGGCAAGTATTAAATATTTTTTATTTAATTAATTACATGATGTGGCGATTAATTAATCTAGTTATTTGCACATCAAATTTGGCTGTGAAATTACCTCCAAATTTAAAGTCATTATTGTGTTAAATGTGAAAAGCAATCAAATAGACATTACAAATATTTACAATATTGTATTAAATGTGAAATTTTGAAATAGAAAGACTGAAATTTCTTGTAAAACTTGCTCCAATAATCTTTCTTTTATGTACAAGTTCAAAAAAAGTTATTACACTGGAGCTTTTCCTAAATTCTTTAGCCCTAAAAGGATTTTGCCATTAAGAAAAGTCTTCAGAGTAAAAAGTAAATGTTTCGAAGTACAGCTATTCAAGTCATCTGCTGAAAATTCCTGTATTATTATTTTTTTACTGCAATTTATATTACAGAAAAACTGAATATCAGTTTTTTTCAGTATCATGCAGCCCTAGAATATAGACACCAAAACACCCTAAAAAGAGCGGTGCGTCACCTCGTCGTCGGCCGGGTCGATGAGCTGACCGAGCCAGCTGATGTCCGTCAGTCTGCGTAACTCCTGAGTGACAGAAGCCAGCGCACCACTGAGCTGATCTCTCTGAGGAGGATCCAACTGCTGCAGAGACACAAACAGAGAAAGTGTTTCCCACTGTCATTATCCAGGTGTAAATTATCATCCAGGAAATTGGCGGTACAATTTCTCCCATTCGTTTTTCTACAAGCGTCCCGCCTCCTCTCCCTCATACCGTCTCCGATACAGTAAACACACTCATTTCTCTGCAGGATTCACTCACCAGGCACATCTTTCCTGTGAGCAGCAGTTCGGTCTCGCTGTGCAGAGCTTTGACGTTACTGACCATCTCCATCACAACGTTACAGGTCAAACCCTGCAAACACACACACGTCATTTCAAGGATATACACTCATATGAATCTGAACTAAACGAGAGCAGTCGTCATGTCATAACCAACACGCTGTGATTGACAGCTGACAGACGCCACTCACCCCGCTGCTTTTAGAGTTGGCGTACACCAGGTCCATGGCTTTAGAGCTGGCGTTGACCGCGTGAGCCAATTCCTGCTCGATGGTGTGATGAGACTCTGCCACTTCCCTGATACTAAACAAACACACACGTTTAAGCAGGTTAAGTATATATGTATATATGTGTGGGTCAATGACGTGACGGGTCATTTTTATGTCCAATTTAATGATAAAAAACAAAGATATGACATCCAAAGTATGTACAACTAGATCTCTTTTATTGAATCAAAAAGGTTTTAATTATATTTTGCTACATATAAAGGTATTTTAAAGATTTTGAAGTGTCAAAAGGTCATTCGGTTTAACCGTCCAAAGGCCAATACAGCCATTTCATTTGTGATTAAAATATCTTAAAATGTAATAAATGTATATATTATTTATTCTGGCATGATTTTATAACATCATATATAAACATAGTGCAACAAGGTATTAAAATTATGTGTAGAAGTCGTTGCCTTGTAATGAGAAAGAATGTCCGGAATAATGAATTTCATTGATGTCATTTGGAGCAACCAATATAATATAAAGGGACCATTTTGGATCAATATCATGTGACAGGATGTGACATCATTCAGACACCTGCAAAGGACCACATGGTCATGAAGCAAAGTAACTAACTCTCTTTTAACTATTTGAAAAATTCATGTTTTCACACCGAAACATCAGGTCATTCGGTACAACCGCTATAAAACATGGAAAATGTTGTAATATTTTAAAAACTTGTACTAAATATAAAATGTGTGATTGTCCTTTTGTTAGCTAGATATCAGCCTGTTAGCATTGTTTGAAAATATTGTCATTCGGTATAACCAAATGTGTCATTCGGTAAAACCGAAATTTTTGTTAAACCGAATGACTTTTTTGATGACAAATTTTCTCCATCTTGTAAAAAATGACAAAAGTAGCGTTAATTGATTATAAAAACCACATAATCTCATTGTTAACACTTAATAAAACTTCAAAATGTATTATATCTCCATTATATTTTTTGACACATTTAAAAACCTTATTCGTCAGTTGACACATGTACATGTATTTGAATGGTTAAACCTGAACATCAGATCTGTGTACCTGTGTATCAGCGCCCCGGCCGCCTGTCCGAACAAGCTGATCTGAGTGGTTTCCTCTTCAGACACGATCTCCGGCTGCGATGCATGCTGGGAAACCAGCCGAGGAATCTCCCCTCTCTGTTTATCCTCCCATGACTTCAGAGTGTTTTCGAACGCCTGCAAAACAGCCATATTTGAGTTGAGTTTTATTATCCGAGAGCTTCATCTCGAGTTCCAATGATGCCGCTCGTGCGCACTGACCCGGTCTCTGGTGAGGGTTTGTGTGCGGTTCTTGTGGTGGATCCGGATGTATCCTGGCGGTTGGATCCAGGCCTCTCCGTCCACCTGCACAGGTACACCTTCATCTCCCAGAATCGTGATCTTCACTGTTCGACACTGATGACGACACAAACACCCATTACAAAATCATATCTGTGTACTAGTTAACCATATTTTGGTGAAAAAACTGTAGCCAGAAGTGAGCTAAACATGACAAAATACGAGTGTTTGTTTGTGTACCTGTGCGATACGGTGGTGCTGTAGATTAATAACTCTAGAAACAGCCATCTGCATGCTGCCGAACACAGCCACCACCTCCAGGATCTTATCATCAAACGACGGCGCCGTGAACGTCTGTAAACAAACACGCAGAGCATGAGAAACACAAACACTTCAATATTCCACACAGGAAGGAGATGCACAAACTTACGTCGTCCTCTTTAGTTCCGCCCCAGAAGTTTGTTCCTCCTGCGTAACTGGGAATATTCAACACGGCGATTCCTTGGAGACTGGGAAGAGGGATCGGCCTGCCGTCACACTACAAACACACACACACTCGGGTTAGGTCTGGTTTAACTTGTAAACATGGAGTCTCTCCATCAGTGTCGACTCCGGTTTGAACAATGTAAGGCTGAACACCGTTACTGACAATCCTCATTTTGGCTGCGTGAGATTCTCCAGCTTTGTTGTTGTTGAGCAACCGAAGCGTGAGCTGCTAAAGCTCCGCCCTCTTCTAGAGCAGCAGCTCATTTGCATTTAAAGGGACACACACAAAAACTGCATGTTTTTGCTCACACCCAAATAGGGGGAAATTTGACAAGCTACAGTGGGTACGGAAAATATTCAGACCCCCTTAAATTTTTCACTCTTTGTTATATTGCAGCCATTTGCTAAAATCATTTAAGTTCATTTTTTTCCTCATTAATGTACACACAACACCCCATATTGACAGAGAAACACAGAATTGTTGACATTTTTGCAGATTTATTAAAAAAGAAAAACTGAAATATCACATGGTCCTTCCTGTGACACTCATATATTTAACTCAGGTGCTGTCCATTTCTTCTGATCATCCTTGAGATGGTTCTACACCTTCATTTGACTCCAGCTGTGTTTGATTATACTGATTGGACTTGATTAGGAAAGCCACACACCTGTCTATATAAGACCTTACAGCTCACAGTGCATGTCAGAGCAAATGAGAATCATGAGGTCAAAGGAACTGCCTGAAGAGCTCAGAGACAGAATTGTGGCAAGGCACAGATCTGGCCAAGGTTACAAAAAAATTTCTGCTGCACTTAAGGTTCCTAAGAGCACAGTGGCCTCCATAATCCTTAAATGGAAGACGTTTGGGACGACCAGAACCCTTCCTAGAGCTGGCCGTCCGGCCAAACTGAGCTATCGGGGGAGAAGAGCCTTGGTGAGAGAGGTAAAGAAAAACCCAAAGATCACTGTGGCCGAGCTCCAGAGATGCAGTCGGGAGATGGGAGAAAGTTGTAGAAAGTGAACCATCACTGCAGCCCTCCACCAGTCGGGGCTTTATGGCAGTGTGGCCCGACGGAAGCCTCTCCTCGGTGCAAGACACATGAAAGCCCACCTGAAGGACTCCAAGATGGTGAGAAATAAGATTCTCTGGTCTGATGAGACCAAGATAGAACTTTTTGGCCTTAATTCTAAGCGGTATGTGTGGAGAAAACCAGGCACTGCTCATCACCTGTCCAATACAGTCCCAACAGTGAAGCATGGTGGTGGCAGCATCATGCTGTGGGGGTGTTTTTCAGCTGCAGGGACAGGACGACTGGTTGCAATCGAGGGAAAGATGAATGCGGCCAAGTACAGGGATATCCTGGACGAAAACCTTCTCCAGAGTGCTCAGGACCTCAGACTGGGCCGAAGGTTTACCTTCCAACAAGACAATGACCCTAAGCACACAGCTAAAATAACGAAGGAGTGGCTTCACAACAACTCCGTGACTGTTCTTGAATGGCCCAGCCAGAGCCCTGACTTAAACCCAATTGAGCATCTCTGGAGAGACCTAAAAATGGCTGTCCACCAACGTTTACCATCCAACCTGACAGAACTGGAGAGGATCTGCAAGGAGGAATGGCAGAGGATCCCCAAATCCAGGTGTGAAAAACTTGTTGCATCTTTCCCAAAAAGACTCATGGCTGTATTAGATCAAAAGGGTGCTTCTACTAAATACTGAGCAAAGGGTCTGAATACTTAGGACCATGTGATATTTCAGTTTTTCTTTTTTAATAAATCTGCAAAAATGTCAACAATTCTGTGTTTTTCTGTCAATATGGGGTGTTGTGTGTACATTAATGAGGAAAAAAAAGAACTTAAATGATTTTAGCAAATGGCTGCAATATAACAAAGAGTGAAAAATTTAAGGGGGTCTGAATACTTTCCGTACTCACTGTATAATAAATGATCTGTGGGGTATTTTGAGCTGAAACTTCACAGACACATTCTGGGGACACCAGAGACTTATATTACATCTTGTGAAAAGGGGCATTATAGGTCCATTTTAAATTCTAATTAATTGAAAAAAATCTGAAAAATCGCCCAGCTCTAATGTATAAACACACACACACACACACTCACCTCCAGCAGAACTCTCTGTTCCAGGTTCTTGTATGTTCTGTGCAGAAGTTCTCTGGTGCCCAGGACTCCATACCACATCATGTTCTTAGTCCGACTCCTAAACACACACACGTTATTAGAGATGGGAATTAATCACCAGAGGCCCCAAGATATGATAATATCACAATTCTTAAGCAATGACATGATATTATTGCGATTTAAACATCTTGCAATATGCTGAGTATTGCAATAAAATTGATTTATTACCTTTTTTTTCAACTGTAAATGACCGCAAAGGAAAACTTTGTCCACATATGTGTTTATCTAATAATATTAAATTCTCAGTCTGTTCATTTCACATCTCTTTCATCCCCTCCTTGTTCAATATTTCCCTTCCTTGTATTTTAGACATTTTTAATCAAACTCTATCAATCTGCACATTTCAATGTTTTCAAACTCAATTAAATGTATTTGTTTTTACAATGCATAGTGTTTTAGGCAGTTTCACAAACAACACCCTTATGAACAAGTCAAAGCTGATTTGTAAAATGTAATTATGAATCTTGTTTATATACTTGTTTTAGGAAGATACATATATTTGCCATTAACAGATCCTTAAAAGCCTAACACTTGGACGCTAGATGGCGCAATGGAGTAATTATATATCTTAAAGGATTAGTTCACTTCAGGATTAAAATTTCCTGATACTCACACCCATGTCATCCAAGATGTTTATGTCTTTCTTTCTTCAGTTTAAAAGAAATCCAGGTTTTTGAGGAAAACATTCCAGGATTTTTCTCCATATAGTGGACTTCACTGGGGTTCAACGGGTTGAAGGTCCAAAATGTCAGTTTCAGTGCAGCTTCAAAGAGCTCTGCACGATCCCAGACGAGGAATAAGAGTCTTATCTAGAGAAACCATCGCTCATTTTCTAAAAAAAATAAATAAAAAAAAATACACTTTTTAACCACAAATGCTCGTCTTGCACTGCTCTGCGATGCGCCACGCATTACGTAATCACGTTGGAATGGTCACGCGTGACGTCGGTGGAAGTACCGATCCAGTGTTTACAAAGTGAACGTGCAAAGACTAAGTCAAACGCCCTTTACAAAAAAAAAAGTAAAATAACGATTTTGAAGTTGGAGGAGAAATTGAGATGGAGTTTTTCGCCCTACCGCGGTACTTCCGCCTACGTCACGCGTGACCTTTCCAACGTGATTACGTAATGCGTGGCGCATCACAGAGCAGTGCAAGACGAGCATTTGTGGTTAAAAAGTATATAATTTTTTGTTTTTTTAGAAAATGGCCGATGGTTTCTCTAGATAAGACTCTTATTCCTCGTCTGGGATCATGTAGAGCTCTTTGAAGCTGCACTGAAACTGACATTTGGACCTTCAACCCGTTGAACCCCAGTGAAGTCCACTATATGGAGAAAAATCCTGGAATGTTTTCCTCAAAAACAGTAATTTCTTTTCAACTGAAGAAAGACAGACATAAACATCTTGGATGACATGGGGGTGAGTAAATTATCAGGAAACTTTAATTCTGAAGAGAACTAATCCTTTTTAACCCGAGTAACAGAACCTGTTCACATCATTAGATTTACAGACAAACATCATCTAGACCATTTATGCATCTTTTCAACTAGTGACGACATCAAATGTCCTCGACAAGTTTGATGTCATGATATTTCCCTAGATTAGTGAGGACATGTGACCCTCTCAAGACCTTTGAGAGCAGAAGAGACTCTCAAAACATCATGATCAGATGCTGAAGTTTGCGTACCTGCATTTCTCCGGATGCTCGTCACGTTTATTGTTGAAGTCCAGAGAGATTTTGGCATCCAGACCGATTCCAAAATAATTATTCATCACACATTTCTCGGTGTAAAGATCCCTAAAACACAGAGAGGCACTCTCGCATCAGTCCATTTAGAAGACATTGTTGACAAGATGAAGAAAAAGATCATGTGACTCACAGGTTCTCTGGATCACAGCTGAACGGGTCGGCGTTGACCAAAAGCCTGCTGATCACTGACCCGCTGAAAGAGCCCGACACACCCGCCCTGAGACCTGCACACAAAAACACACCGCATGAGCTTCTGAACAACATCAACGACCCTGCCGATTCACTGACGACTGCTGCTCTTACTTGGGTAGAGGATCTTGGTGTTCAGCATGGGCATGTTCTCCCTACTTCCTGTCTGAGCAGGAAGTGAGGCGGAGCTGCCTATGGATAGGCGTTCTTTACTGATGAGCTTCTCACATGGAGTCTTAGACACTGAGATAGAGAGAAAAATGAGTGACGCTGTACTTCAGGAATGAGTCTTTGTGCGTTTCAAGAGCCTCACCTCTTCTGCTGGCTCGCGTTCTGTTGCTATATGACAGCAGAGATGATCGCTCAGCATCATCATCCTCATCTTCATCCTCCGCAGGCAGTGAGGGCAAACCTTCCTCCGTTTGAGCGTTCTGTTCATCCACCGCTGAAAGACCAGATCATGACAGAATATTAATTGCTGGACAAATGTTTAATTTATTTGAATGAATTATTTAAAAAAAAACGTTTTTGAATTAATTTAATGGCTCATTAATAAATACTTGTTTCATTACTGGACGAATCAGTGTTTTTGAACGAATCTTTTGAATGAATGATTCAATGACATATATTTTTCAACAGTCACTTGTCGCCACCTAGTGGTGTAACGATGTAATTGATTTAAGATGTAATACAACAAGATGTAATATAAGTCTCTGTTGTCCCCAGAATGTGTCTGAAGTTTCAGCTCAAAATACCCCACAGATCATTTATTATTGCTTGTCAAATTTGCCTCTATTTGGGTGTGAGTAAAAACACGCCGCTTTTGTGTGTGTCCCTTTAAATGCAAATGAGCTTCTGCTCCAGAAGAGGGCGGAGCTTTAACAGCTCAACAACAACAAAGCAGGAGAATCTCACGCAGCCAAAATGAGGATTGTCAGTAACGGTGTTCAGCCTTACATTGTTCAAACCGGAGTCGACACTGATGGAGAGACTCAGGAAGAAGTTACAACTTTTAGAATAAAACTGGATGTTTCTTAATGGTTAGTGGATAAATTGATGTAGTTGCTGTGGAGTTGATTCAACTCATCGACTAGCATGTGCCGTCATATGGACGCCCACTATACATAGCGTACCTGTTTGCCAAACAGAGCCATACACACCAGGTTAACGTTAATGATTGCTATCAAATGCTGTGAATGGTCTAATATTTTTTTCAAAATATCATTTTGCAGGCTATCCAAGCTAACAAGACTCTAAATAGCGTTCAGTGCTCGTCTGTGCAGCCAACGACAGAACAGTTAACATGCTTTGCTCAAACATTTGCCATGCCGTTAGAACTGGTACACCGTTTTTGGTTGCGAAAACAAAATGGAGGCGCTGTGGGTGGAAACATGCATATTAAGGGGCGGTAATATTATAATAAGATCCCCTTCCTACGTCACCACGGGAGTGAAATCTGAGCGGCTTATTTTTTCACATGTTTGCAGACAAAGGCTTGCCAAAACAAGTTACTTGGTTGTCCTTTTTCACGTTTTCTGGGTTGGTAGATGCACCGGGGACCCGATAATAACACTTAAACACGAAAAAGTCCGATTTTTTTTATATGTTCAAATGTCAATATCAAACGAGATGAAGCACCTTTTTATTTCTTTTTTATTTACCTTTCTCCGTGTGCTCTATGATTTGTCTGATGGCTTTCTTCAGGCTGTTGGCGCGTAACATCAGCTGCTCACGAGGTTTGAAGATGGCGGCAGGAGGTCGAGGAGAACAAGGAGCCGTGACTGTGTGCGGGGCAGTGGGCGGAGCCAACACCACACCCTCCCCATCAACCTGCTCCTCTGCGATGGTGGGCGGAGGCGCAGTCATCACACTGGTGGCCTGGGCTTCCTCGTTAAGCGTCTTCAGTAATGAGTCCAACTTTTCTTTAAGCACGCAACACTGCATACAAAAACATCCTGAGTAATTCATCAGCCAATCACAAAACAGCAAGTCATCTAATAGCCAATCACAGCTGACCTTTTTAGCCATGGCCTCTGATTCTTCTGAATTTTCCGTGTTCTTCTCGTATGCACGACCCACTTTCGCAACAAAATCCTTTACCGTCTCACACAAAACTCTGAAAAACACGCTTTTAGATAAGGAGGCTGCAACGATGCGCACAAACAGAAATACACACCGTTGCTTCCATATACAGTACGTACTTGGCAGAGGAAATGACCACAGAGTGCTGATCGGACGTCAAGATTTTGGAGAGATGAGCAGCAACGGAGTCTTCATAGGTCAGAATGTGCTGCACCTGGAACAGAGGAAACACAGAACAGCCGTTGGGAATAGAGGAAACACCGAACAGCCGTTGGGAATAGAGGAAACACCAAACAGCCGATGGGAATAGAGGAAACACCAAACAGCCGATGGGAATAGAGGAAACACCGAACAGCCGATGGGAAGAGAGGAAACACAGAACAGCAGTTGGGAAGAGAGGAAACACAGAACAGCCGATGGGAAGTGAGGAAACACAGAACAGCCGATGGGAAGAGAGGAAACACAGAACAGCAGTTGGGAAGAGAGGAAACCCAGAACAGCCGATGGGACGAGAGGAAACACAGAACAGCCGATGGGAAGAGAGGAAACACAGAACAGCCGATGGGAAGAGAGGAAACCCAGAACAGCAGTTGGGAAGAGAGGAAACCCAGAACAGCAGTTGGGAGAGGAAACACCGAACAGCCGATGGGAAGAGAGGAAACACAGAACAGCCATTGGGAATAGAGGAAACACCGAACAGCCGTTGGGAATAGAGGAAACACCGAACAGCCGTTGGGAATAGAGGAAACACCGAACAGCCGATGGGAATAGAGGAAACACAGAACAGCAGTTGGGAAGAGAGGAAACACCGAACAGCAGTTGGGAAGAGAGGAAACCCAGAACAGCAGTTGGGAGAGGAAACACTGAACAGCCGATGGGAAGAGAGGAAACACAGAACAGCAGTTGGGAATAGAGGAAACACCGAACAGCCGTTGGGAATAGAGGAAACACCGAACAGCCGATGGGAAGAGAGGAAACACAGAACAGCCGTTGGGAATAGAGGAAACACCGAACAGCCGATGGGAAGAGAGGAAACACCGAACACCCAATCAGAGCAGCAAGTTTGATGTAAGATACTGATTATTCAATTGTAAATAAATAAAGGGTGGGAAAGTATTAAAAAATATTATTATAATAATAATTTCATTTTATATTTTTTTTATTTTCAAACTTTAAACCATCAAGCTTTTATTTTGTAAAAGATCACACTGCCACTCTTCACTTCGAAACACATACATTTATTTAATTAAATCGCGATTTGATAATCGTGCTGAGTCATGATTTCAGTTTAATTACAATTAATCATGCAGCCCTACTTTAAAGTTTTAAGTATATATTTATATACAATTATAGTATTTATTAATATTTTGAATTGAGTTTTCATTTTAATTCTCGAGTGAGCGGGACATTTTTTTTTAAATTCTCCTTTTGTGGTACATAAAAGAAAGTAGGGCATACGACAAGGTTTTAGGGTGAACTGTCCCTTTAAATCAGCATTACCTCTGAGTCCTCACTGCAGTCCTCTGTTACCGTAGAGCTGGAGTGTTGCCGTGGTAACTTGGTCTCATATACCATAATACTCCATCTACGACAAATAAAAGCGTTGGAATGTTTGTCAAGGACTGAGACAGACTGTGACTGACAGATAATTCAGGCACACAAACTGACCTGTCCAGCATCTTGGTACTGGCTCTCTCCAGCTTCTCCAGGATCTGCGGTAACTGTGTGTCGTCATCACACGCCGAGCCCCACCCCAAAACTCTGGCCAGGTCGTTTCCTGTTCCCAGCGGAAGCACGCCCAGCTGGCACTGCAGACGCCACATCAAAACATCAAACTCTAGACATGAACCTGTGGCTCAAACAGTTACTAGCAACAAACCCAAGATAACTGATTCGATTCACAGGAAATGCATGAACTGAAAAGCACCACCAGAAGGCAGTATAAGCACAGAAAATGTGTCTGAACTCTGTTCATCCTGTATAGTACGGCATATTAGTATCAGTGCATGTGATTTATTAATGTTCCAGTATGCCGTTAACCACAGCCAGTGTAGTATTATCTGTAGTTAGTATACATCTGCAGTATGATTCAGTGTCTGTTGGGTTTGTGTACCTGTTTGTGTAACGTCAGAGCGTCTATCTCTGATAAAACCCATCCGACACTGCCGTCTCCTCCACACACCAGAATACGAAACGTGTCGAACTTCTGAAACAGACGCAAGCTGCGACAGACACACACAAACACATAAAGATGTCCATGAACAAATATGAAATGCAAGATTATCGATTTTTTTATTGTCTGAGTGGATATTTACTATCGTGTGTATGTGTGTGAGAGTCTGTGTGTTTGTTTGTGTCTGTGTTTACGTGTGTTTTAGTGTCTCTGTGTGTCTTAGTGTGTGTATTTGTGTGTACGTGTTTTAGTGTCTGTGTACGTATTGTAGTGTGTGTGTCTGTGCACGTGTGTGTGTCTGTGTGTACATGTGCTTTAGTGTGTGTACGTGTGTTTTAGTGTCTCTGTATCTGTGTGTATGTGTTTTAGCGTGTGTGTACGTGTGTCTGTCTGTGTGTACATCTGTTTTAGTGTGTGTGTGTTTTAGTGTCTGTGTGTGTCTGTGTTTTAGTGTGTGTATCTGTGTGTACGTATTTTAGTGTGTGTCTGTGTACGTGTGTGTATGTGTGTGTCTGTCTGTGTGTACATGTGTTTTAGTGTCTCTGTATCTGTGTATGTGTGTTTTAGTGTCTGTGTGTACGTGTGTGTATCTGTGTGTTTTAGTGTGTGTGTATCTGTGTGTACGTGTTTTAGTGTGTGTCTGTGTGTTTTAGTGTGTGTCTGTGTGTTTTAGTGTGTGTGTGTGTATGTGTTTTAGTGTCTCTGTATCTGTGTATGTGTGTTTTAGTGTCTGTGTGTGTTTTAGTGTCTGTGTGTGTGTGTGTGTGTATCTGTGTCTGTGTGTAAGTTTTTTTAGTGTGTGTGTGTGTGTTTTAGTGTGTGTGTGTCTGTGTGTACGTGTTTTAGTGTGTGTCTGTGTGTTTTAGTGTGTGTCTGTGTGTTTTAGTGTGTGTGTGTGTATGTGTTTTAGTGTCTGTGTGTACGTGTGTGTGTCTGTGTTTTAGTGTGTGTGTATCGGTGTCTGTGTGTACGTGTTTTAGTGTGTGTCTGTGTGTACGTGTGTGTGTCTGTGTGTTTTAGTGTCTGTGTGTACGTGTGTGTGTCTGTGTGTTTTAGTGTGTGTGTGTACGTGTGCGTGTGCGTGTCTGTGTGTTTTAGTGTGTGTGTATCTGTGTCTGTGTGTACGTGTTTTAGTGTGTGTCTGTGTGTGTCTGTGTGTGTGTTTTAGTGTGTCTGTGTGTATGTGTGTTTTAGTGTCTCTGTATCTGTGTGTATGTGTTTTAGTGTGTATGTGTGTTTTAGTGTGTGTATGTGTGTTTTAGTGTGTCTGTGTGTATGTGTTTTAGTGTGTCTGTGTGTTTTAGTGTGTGTATGTGTGTTTTAGTGTGTGTCTGTGTGTATGTGTGTTTTAGTGTGTTTTAGTGTCTCTGTATCTGTGTGTATGTGTTTTAGTGTGTCTGTGTTTTAGTGTGTGTATGTGTGTTTTAGTGTGTCTGTGTGTTTTAGTGTCTCTGTATCTGTGTGTGTGTTTTAGTGTGTCTGTGTGTGTCTGTGTTTTAGTGTGTACGTGTTTTAGTGTGTGTCTGTGTGTACGTGTTTTAGTGTGTGTGTGTGTTTTAGTGTGTGTATGTGTGTCTGTGTTTTAGTGTGTGTATGTGTTTTAGTGTGTGTATGTGTGTTTTAGTGTGTCTGTGTGTTTTAGTGTCTCTGTATCTGTGTGTGTGTTTTAGTGTCTCTGTATCTGTTTGTCTGTGTTTTAGTGTGTCTGTGTTTTAGTGTGTTTTAGTGTCTCTGTATCTGTGTGTCTGTGTTTTAGTGTGTCTGTGTTTTAGTGTGTTTTAGTGTCTCTGTATCTGTGTTTTAGTGTGTTTTAGTGTGTGTATGTGTGTTTTAGTGTGTCTGTGTGTTTTAGTGTCTCTGTATCTGTGTGTGTGTTTTAGTGTGTCTGTGTGTGTCTGTGTTTTAGTGTGTATGTGTGTTTTAGTGTGTGTATGTGTGTTTTAGTGTGTTTAAGTGTCTCTGTATCTGTGTGTATGTGTTTTAGTGTGTGTGTGTGTCTGTGTTTTAGTGTGTGTCTGTGTTTTAGTGTGTATGTGTGTTTTAGTGTGTGTATGTGTGTTTTAGTGTGTTTAAGTGTCTCTGTATCTGTGTGTATGTGTTTTAGTGTGTGTATGTGTTTTAGTGTGTGTATGTGTGTTTTAGTGTGTGTCTGTGTGTATGTGTGTTTTAGTGTGTTTAAGTGTCTCTGTATCTGTGTGTATGTGTTTTAGTGTGTGTATGTGTTTTAGTGTGTGTATGTGTGTTTTAGTGTGTGTCTGTGTGTATGTGTGTTTTAGTGTGTTTTAGTGTCTCTGTATCTGTGTGTATGTGTTTTAGTGTGTGTATGTGTGTTTTAGTGTGTGTCTGTGTGTATGTGTGTTTTAGTGTGTTTTAGTGTCTCTGTATCTGCGTGTGTGTTTTAGTGTCTCTGTATCTGTGTGTGTGTTTTAGTGTGTTTTAGTGTCTCTGTATCTGTGTGTGTGTTTTAGTGTGTGTCTGTGTTTTAGTGTTTACGTGTTTTAGTGTGTGTCTGTGTGTACGTGTTTTAGTGTGTGTGTGTGTGTGTTTTAGTGTGTGTCTGTCTGTGTATGTGTGTTTTAGTGTGTGTATGTGTGTCTGTGTACATGTTTTTTTGTGTGTACGTGTGTTTTAGTGTCTCTGTGTCTGTGTGTGTGTTTTAGTGTGTCTGTGTGTATGTGTGTTTTAGTGTCTCTGTATCTGTGTGTATGTGTTTTAGTGTGTGTATGTGTGTTTTAGTGTGTGTATGTGTGTTTTAGTGTGTGTATGTGTGTTTTAGTGTGTGTGTGTGTGTTTTAGTGTGTCTATGTGTATGTGTGTTTTAGTGTCTCTGTATCTGTGTGTATGTGTTTTAGTGTGTCTGTGTGTGTCTGTGTGTTTTAGTGTGTGTATGTGTGTTTTAGTGTGTGTCTGTGTGTTTTAGTGTCTATGTGTATGTGTGTTTTAGTGTGTTTTAGTGTCTCTGTATCTGTGTGTATGTGTTTTAGTGTGTCTGTGTGTGTCTGTGTGTTTTAGTGTGTGTATGTGTGTTTTAGTGTGTGTGTGTGTGTTTTAGTGTCTATGTGTATGTGTGTTTTAGTGTCTCTGTATCTGTGTGTATGTGTTTTAGTGTGTCTGTGTGTGTCTGTGTGTTTTAGTGTGTGTATGTGTGTTTTAGTGTGTGTCTGTGTGTATGTGTGTTTTAGTGTGTTTTAGTGTCTCTGTATCTGTGTGTATGTGTTTTAGTGTGTGTATGTGTGTTTTAGTGTGTATGTGTGTTTTAGTGTGTGTATGTGTGTTTTAGTGTGTGTATGTGTGTTTTAGTGTCTCTGTATCTGTGTGTGTGTGTTTTAGTGTGTCTGTGTGTGTCTGTGTTTTAGTGTGTGTATGTGTGTTTTAGTGTGTGTATGTGTGTTTTAGTGTGTTTTAGTGTCTCTGTATCTGTGTGTGTGTTTTAGTGTGTCTGTGTGTGTCTGTGTTTTAGTGTGTCTGTGTGTTTTAGTGTGTTTTAGTGTCTCTGTATCTGTGTGTATGTGTTTTAGTGTGTCTGTGTGTGTCTGTGTGTTTTAGTGTGTGTATGTGTGTTTTAGTGTGTGTCTGTGTGTATGTGTGTTTTAGCGTCTCTGTATCTGTGTGTATGTGTTTTAGTGTGTGTGTGTTTTAGTGTGTATGTGTGTTTTAGTGTGTGTATGTGTGTTTTAGTGTGTCTATGTGTATGTGTGTTTTAGTGTCTCTGTATCTGTGTGTATGTGTTTTAGTGTGTCTGTGTGTGTGTCTGTGTTTTAGTGTGTGTATGTGTGTTTTAGTGTGTGTATGTGTGTTTTAGTGTGTTTTAGTGTCTCTGTATGTGTGTGTGTGTTTTAGTGTGTCTGTGTGTGTCTGTGTTTTAGTGTGTGTGTGTGTGTTTTAGTGTGTGTATGTGTGTTTTAGTGTGTGTATGTGTGTTTTAGTGTGTGTATGTGTGTTTTAGTGTGTTTTAGTGTCTCTGTATGTGTGTGTGTGTTTTAGTGTGTCTGTGTGTGTCTGTGTTTTAGTGTGTGTATGTGTGTTTTAGTGTGTGTATGTGTGTTTTAGTGTGTTTTAGTGTCTCTGTATCTGTGTGTGTGTTTTAGTGTGTCTGTGTGTGTCTGTGTTTTAGTGTGTCTGTGTGTTTTAGTGTGTTTAAGTGTCTCTGTATCTGTGTGTATGTGTTTTAGTGTGTGTATGTGTGTCTGTGTTTTAGTGTGTGTATGTGTTTTAGTGTGTGTATGTGTTTTAGTGTGTGTATGTGTTTTAGTGTGTGTATGTGTGTTTTAGTGTGTGTAAGTGTGTTTTAGTGTGTGTATGTGTGTTTTAGTGTGTCTGTGTGTGTCTATGTGTGTTTTAGTGTGTGTATGTGTGTGTATGTGTGTGTATGTGTGTGTTTGAGTGTGTGTGTTTGACTGTGTGTGTGTGTGTCTTACCCCAGATGCGGCCCTCCATTCATCAGATCAAACACTTGTGCAGGGTTCAACAGCTGTTTAAACCGCCGCAGAAACTTCACGCCCTGATTATCTCCACTTTTACTGTTCACGAACACCAACAACGGGCTGGTGCAGGTCGGAGGACACGTCGCCTTCCAGAACCCTACAAACACACACAAGAGAGAGGTTGCAGTTTTACAGTGTTATTTTAGTAGTATTTATCCGGTAACACTTTACAATAAGGTTCTATTAGTTAACATGAACTAACAACGAAAAATACTTAAAGTTTAAAAGCTTAAACTTTAAACATGCAGCATTTTGAATCTTCATCTAGAGCATGTGAGTTCTTCATGTTCTGAACTATTCCTGACATAAAGCCATAATTGGTCATTTCTGTGAGGTGATTTTTAGATACGAGCTATTTCTGACAGAGAGCATTTCCATGAGATCGCTCTGATTTCTCTCTGATTGGCCATTTCTGGGAAAGTATTCTGACGAGTTGTTTTTGCACGAGTGCTCTGATTGGTTGATTCTGAGGGAACGCTCTGATTGGATGCTCACCGTCCGAGTCGATGCTGTTGAGGGCAGTGGGTGGAATCACGGAGACTTTACACTGACCCAACGGACACTTAGAAGAGAGCTGGTCTTTGCACCCAGCATGCACCTGGAGAACGTACACACAGTTGATTGTCATATTTGTCTTCCATTAAATGTGTAGCATAACATTAATGAATGTCAGAAATTCATGAACTTTCACACACTCACCATGGCTTTACACCACAAACAGCGCCAGTCCTGAAGTCTCAGAACGCTGCCGCAGGTTTTATCACACACGGTGCATTTGGCACTGACAGGCAGATTCCCCTCCAGCCACTGGTGAGGCATCGAGATCTAACGAGTTTACAAAGGTGTTAATTACAAGTTCAGAGATTACCTGACCTTCTTACACAAAATGGATATAACCCTAACCACCCTATCACAAAACAAGAAAAAAGTGTAGCATAGCACAAATAACGCTCACCCCATCCTCATCCTCTAGTATGTCTTTGCCGATGGAGGCCAGTGTCGTCCATTTGCAGTTATTAGTGGCTCTGACCGCACAACGCTTGTGAGCCTTGAACTTGCACACTGTACAACACAAAGTTTTCAGTCAAGTTAAATGGTTATTTCACCTACAAATAAAAAAAAAATTCATCATTTACTCACCCTCATGTCGTTCCAAACCAATAAGACTTTTGTTCATCTTCAAAACACAAATTAAGATATTTTAAATGAAATCTGAGAGATTTCTGTCCCTCCATTGACAGTCCACACAACTACCACTTTGATGCTTCACGAGAATGAACCTCATTGGTTCTTGTTGAAGCTCAAACGTGCCGCGTAACACGAGAATGAACCTCATTGGTTCTCGCTGAAGCTCAAACGTGCCGCGTAACACGAGAATGAACCTCGTTGGTTCTCGCTGAAGCTCAAACGTGCTGCGTAACACGAGAATGAACCTCATTGGTTCTTGCTGAAGCTCAAACGTGCTGCGTAACACGAGAATGAACCTCATTGGTTCTTGCTGAAGCTCAAACGTGCTGCGTAACACGAGAATGAACCTCATTGGTTCTTGCTGAAGCTCAAACGTGCTGCGTAACACGAGAATGAACCTCATTGGCTCTCGCTGAAGCTCAAACGTGCTGCGTAACACGAGAATGAACCTCATTGGCTCTCGCGGAAGCTCAAACGTGCTGCGTAACACGAAAATGAACCTCATTGGTTCTTAAGGAAGCTCAAACGTGCCGCGTAACACGAGAATGAACCTCATTGGTTCTTGCTGAAGCTCAAACGTGCCGCGTAACACGAGCATGAACCTCACTGGCTCTCGCTGAAGCTCAAACGTGCTGCGTAACACGAGAATGAACCTCATTGGCTCTCGCGGAAGCTCAAACGTGCTGCGTAACACGAAAATGAACCTCATTGGTTCTTAAGGAAGCTCAAACGTGCCGCGTAACACGAGAATGAACCTCATTGGTTCTTGCTGAAGCTCAAACGTGCCGCGTAACACGAGCATGAACCTCACTGGCTCTCGCTGAAGCTCAAACGTGCTGCGTAACACGAGAATGAACCTCATTGGCTCTCGCGGAAGCTCAAACGTGCTGCGTAACACGAAAATGAACCTCATTGGTTCTTAAGGAAGCTCAAACGTGCCGCGTAACACGAGAATGAACCTCATTGGTTCTTGCTGAAGCTCAAACGTGCCGCGTAACACGAGCATGAACCTCACTGGCTCTCGCTGAAGCTCAAACGTGCTGCGTAACACGAGAATGAACCTCATTGGCTCTCGCGGAAGCTCAAACGTGCTGCGTAACACGAAAATGAACCTCATTGGTTCTTAAGGAAGCTCAAACGTGCTGCGTAACACGAGCATGAACCTCACTGGCTCTCGCTGAAGCTCAAACGTAATGCGTAACACGAGAATGAACCTCACTGGTTCTCGCGGAAGCTCAATCGTGCTGCGTTACACCAGAATGAATAAAAGCCTAAATTAAATCTGTTCATTATATAAAGCAATAAGGTCTCTTCAGAAAATTTGGACTAAACTGCTCGATTCACATGGATTAGTTTTACATTCTCTTTATGAACTTTTTGAAGCATTAAAGTGGTATTTGCATAGCTGTGAAAGGAGGGACAGAAATCTCTCCAATTTCATCAAAAATATTTTCATTTGTGTTTCGAAGATGAACGAAAGTCTTACAGGTGTGGAACGACATGAGGGTGAGTACATGATGACAGAATTTTCATTTTTGGGTGAACTAACCCTTTAACACATAAATCAGCACAGATTCAAAATCAACCTGCACAGAAACCCCTATAACAATCAAATCAAATGCATGATGAACAGTGACAGACCTTCGCAGGACAGTCCGTGAGAGGTGACTCCAGACAGCGCCTCCCGGCAGACGTTACAGTACGTGGGGCGAGCGTGTGAACAGGCGTACCAGTTATGCATCCCCGAGAAATGATCCATACTGAACTGAGTGGACTAGAGCAGAGAAACAAGCATTAAAGTGATCAAAAGAGACATTTATAATGTTACTAAAGATTCTATTTCAAATAAATGCTGAACTTTCTATTCATCAAAAAAATCCTGATATTTTTTTTTTATCAGTTTCCACAAAAATATGAAGCAGCCGCTACTAGCAATTTAACTAAGTATCCACCCGCAGAACTGTATTCTGTCTCATTTTGTGTGTGGAATAATTAGTACTTGATCACAGAGTCTACAAAGATTTTCCACTGCTTTCTGCCGCTTGTAGAGACTGCGGTGTAATACATTTCTAATAAACCCGGTCCTAAACAGACGGTAAAAACTTTCCATCAGATGGAGAATCTCACCTCAAAGTGTTCTCTGTTCTGAACACTCTTCAGCGCTGCGATCCATTCCTCCATTTCTTTCCTGTTTTCCGCACACAGAATCAGCCGACGACACGGAGTGATTACCTACAGAGAGAGAGGGGGAAAAGCTCAGGAGTCGGTCATGTGAAACTGAAGAAATCGGAATAGATTTGTTCAAGTATCATAAGCTGCTTTCTCCACACATAACCTTAAATGTGTGTGTGAGCACCAGAAACATGTGTTTCTCCTACAAACTGAGGCCAAGGAACAAGGAACACACTGTTCACACACACACACACACACACAGACTCGACCAAAGAGCTCTTGTTATCCAACTTACAGGGTGCCAACTAGGGCTGGGTGACAGATCAAAAATATTCACAATGATTTTGCTGTAAATATATTACACAACACTAAGAGGAATATTGCAATGAGCTTCTTATTTGGCCATTAAGTTTACCTAAATACCGTGACATTACATTAGTTTCACATGTCTCCTTTTTTAGCAATTCATTAGTAGGAGAGTGTGTTTTTTGTGTAGCAAAAAAAGCATTACAGTTAATAAGATCAGTTCATCTCACTTTGAGTCACTTCAAGAGCGAGTCAAACAAAACGTTTGTATTATTACTCAAAAATGTTCACTGGGGCCTGCATTCTTCATATATTAAAAAGTTTTAATATGTAGTTTCTATTGGTGCATATAAATAAAAATGAATAAATACTCATAATGACCAGTGTGAAAAAGTGTTTTAGAGTTTTCAATAAGGTCTCGTTTGCAAACAATTGTTAATGCAATATCCGACATGAACTAACAATGAGCAATATATATTTTACAGCATTTATTAATCTTTGCTAATGTTAGTTAATACAAAATTCAGTTGTTCAATCTTGGTTCAAGGTGCATTAATGTTTTTAACCCTCTGGTGCTTATTTTAACTAAAAAATTAATGTACTATATTTTAGTTCGATAATGTATTTTATTTAATATTTTGTATTTCTAGGGGATTTTACAGTACTAAATTATATTTATGCAGTATTTATAATCCATTTATTCACTTTTTGAGCATAGACCTGAAAATTAAATTTCCAACTTAAACTCATAGATTTTGAATATTTTGGAGCACAGACTTAATTTTGATCTCTTTTTAAAGACAACACTTGGCAAATTATTCTGAAGTGAAAAAAAATAGAACTTTAAAAAATTTACAGAATTTTACATTAATTATGAAACTATTTTCAATTTTTATACAGTATGAAATATATATGTCAAAAACACATTTTACTCTAAAACTGTAAGAAAATCAATACCATAAATTTAAACAAGTTATGTTCCAAATTTGAGCTTGATGTCTCAAAAAATGAGCTTTCAGTAAGATTTTGTTTGGCCGCAGTACCAAAAGTTTTCACTAGGTGAAATTCGTCTCCCGTTCCTTTCCAATATGCTAATTTGGACCATTTAACCTTTTAATTTTTTACCCAAAAAATTTACGTTTTTTTTTTTTATTATAATTTTTTTAGATTTTTTTTTACTGTATACCAAGTTTTGTAAAGCATTTTTAACTCTCTGGTGCTCTTTGCAAATTTTTTACCGAAAAAATTTATGTTTTTTTTTACTTTACACCAAGTTTTGTAAAGCATGTTTAACCCTCTGGCGCTCTTTGCAAATTTTTTACCAAAAAAAATTATGTTTTTTTTTACTTTATACCAAGTTTCGAAAAGCATTTTTAACCCTCTGGTGCTCTTCGCTCATTTTTTACCAAAAAAATTTAAGTTTTGTTTTATTTATTTTTTACTTCATCATACTTTATATTCAACACTTCAAGCAAAAAATTCTAAAAAAACAAAATGTTAAATTTTTCGGTAAAAAATGAGCGAAGAGCACCAGAGGTTTAAAAATCCTTTAATGAAAGTTTAAATTAACATTAACTCAAATTAATAAATGCTATAGATGTATTGCTCTTTGCTATTTCATGTTGGCTAATGCATGTTAACAAATGTTACCAAATAAATGCTTACTGAACAGTTGCCAAAGTTCTGAGTGTATGAGTGTATATATGTATATAGACGAATGAAATCTTATGTTATGTTTAGAATTTATAATAGAATTAGACAGCAAAATAGAATCATGTTTACTAGTGGACTCAAAAGTCTGGAACTCAAACTTTTTCAGCTGTATCACTCTAATACCACACCAGCCAAACCTTCAAGCATTCAAAGGCCTAAAATAGCATGTGTGTGTGTGTGTGTGTGTGAGTGCGGCCGTGCGTACATCAACTTCCCAATCCGTTTCCTTCAGCTGCAGACAAAGACCCTCTGTTCCCACACGGATAAAAATAACTCACGCCTTTCCTCCGCCAGCACACACACACACACATATAAACCGATCATATTATTCATTCCGCAGAAGAGTACACAAGCTGCCTCATAAAACCAACTAAAATACACAGACACATGGATCAGCTGACACACAGCGGAAGAGAGAGAGAGTCAGTGAGCGTCTGCTTAATGTCTTTGATGTAGATCTCGAAGCCACTTTTATCACTCACACAAACATCAGCGCTATCGTAACGCCAGCTGAACAGTGTCATGCGACTCAAAGAGCTTTTGGGCTTCAGTTACATAAGCTGAATATATCCTGTTTTTAACACTTTAACACACAGCTGCGACTCTAATCTGATCATGCACCTAATGAAATATCAGTTTCACACTAATCTGTATGAATGGTGCTATTTAAATGAACTCTGACTTTTGACTATGCTGAACCCTGTGGATTAATAACTGTAATGCATGAAACAAGATAACCCAAAATATTGACAAGTTCAAGTGTGAAAAACCCATCTGATTACAGAAATCACTGTTTAAGAACTACAACAAACGGCTGGTAGGGACTACAACAAGCTTCTTCCCTGGTTAGTGGCATCACAAACTCTAAAATTTACATAAACCCCGCCCCCGAGAACACGCAACAAAGGGGGCGTGGCCATGTTGGGCTGCTTTAGAGAAGAGGAAGAGTTGTTGTAGTAGAGTGTTGTTGTCATGCCGTCATTTTACGCCGGACTGCTTCACAAACGAGGGTCAATTCAACACAAAAGATGAACATGACGGCACATGCTAGTGGATGAGTTGAATCAACTCCACAGCAACTACATCAATTTATCCACTAACCATTCAGAAACGTCCAGTTTCATTCTAAAAGTTGTAACTTCTTCCTGAGTCTCTCCATCAGTGTCGACTCCGGTTTGAACAATGTAAGGCTGAACACCGTTACTGACAATCCTCATTTTGGCTGCGTGAGATTCTCCTGCTTTGTTGTTGTTGAGCTGTTAAAGCTCCGCCCTCTTCTGGAGCAGCAGCTCATTTGCATTTAAAGGGACACGCACAAAAACGGCGTGTTTTTGCTCACACCCAAATAGAGGCAAATTTGACAAGCAATAATAAATGATCTGTGGGGTATTTTGAGCTGAAACTTCACAGACACATTCTGGAGACACCAGAGACTTATATTACATCTTGTGGAAGGGAAATAATAGAATGAAACCTTGTTGTAAAGTGTTTCCAGTCAGTCATCAATGGTTTGACTTACTGAAGAGTAAAACACTGATTTGTTGCGCTTTCAAAACAGCTGTCAAATTCTAACTCGGCCAATGGAATGAGTGTGGGGGCGGGGCCATCTGTTTGACTGACCAATGGCAGGCAGGGGGAGTGTTCAGAATCCTGTTTGAAATCTTTGCAGTTCTGATTAGTGATGACAGACTTCGCCTTTAAATGTAAATCAGTTTTATACTTCAAAGCACGCATTACAGTCTGACACTGCTGAACTCTTGCACAACACCGAGTCATGACGTCTTCTGAAGCACACAGTGTCTTGGGACCTGTCAGAGCAAAACCAGCTGACGGTCCAAGCAATATTCATCTGATCTGGATTAAAATTAGATAGGGAAGAGGGTGATTGTTTGTTGCATTTTGAGCACAGAGGATAGCAATCTGCTGAAACGTCTGCTCCTCCGTTTTTAATTCACTTGCACTTTGCACTTTTTTGCACCATGCAATTAATATAATACATTTTGTATTTTTCTAGACTTCAGTCTTTGTTTTTGGATTCAGTGTGCGGCCAGCCATTTTTTTTCTTTTTTGCTCAAGTTTATTTCTTTTGGTTCTACGCACCTGAAGGAAACAAGATTTTTGCAACTGTGAGCGCAACAACTTTCTTTGATTCAAATTAGATACAATCATTTGAATCAAACTGGCTCCTGAAGTAGCATGAACTTCATTGCTTTTCTTATATTAAAGCCCTTCAAATCAAAAGATCCCCAACAAAAGGCATGGTTTTCTTTGCTTTATAAATAAAAGTTGAGTTGAGTTGAGAAAAGCACTGTTTTTAATTATTCACACTTGATTTTTCACTATTGGTGACACACTTCATCGTATGTCAAACTATTATGTGTAAATATATTACATTTTATTTTTCTCTCNGCTCAAGTTTATTTCTTTTGGTTCTACGCACCTGAAGGAAACAAGATTTTTGCAACTGTGAGCGCAACAACTTTCTTTGATTCAAATTAGATACAATCATTTGAATCAAACTGGCTCCTGAAGTAGCATGAACTTCATTGCTTTTCTTATATTAAAGCCCTTCAAATCAAAAGATCCCCAACAAAAGGCATGATTTTCTTTGCTTTATAAATAAAAGTTGAGTTGAGTTGAGAAAAGCACTGTTTTTAATTATTCACACTTTTCAGGACTCTCTGATGAATAGAAAGTTCAAACTTTGAAATAGAATCTTTTGTGACATTATAAATGTCTTTACTGTCAATTTGATGCATCTTTGCATTAGTTTCTTTAAAAATAACCTCACCAACCCCAAACTTTAGTTTAAAACATTATGTCTCAGATACAGACACTTCTCTTCTCCTTTAATAAGCATGCATTATATAAACCACATATAAATATCAATTTAACATGTTAATTTAGTGTGGTTAATAAAATTGCATAATTCATCATTCCTGCTGAGCATATGAAAATTATTTGAGACAATGTTTGAAACTTTGTATTGTTTGCAAGATGAATCGCTTGTTTTTCTCCTTCATAAATGAATATGTAACAAGGAATTTTCCAAAGACGTCAGTCTGTTTGCATATATAGTGTGACGATTAAAACAAGCGTGGACTATAGACCACTGAAAGGTGCATGTTCAATGATAATTCATTTTTTTTCTCAGAAAATATTTAAACAAACCTCCACTCAAAAGTATGAGGTCAGTATGATTTTTTTAAATGTTTTTGAAAGTCTCTTCTGCTCACCAAGGCTGCATTAATTTGATCAAAAATACAGTAAAAATTCTGAAATATTATTACAATTTAAAATATCTGTTTTCTATGTGAATATATAGTCAAATGTAATTTATATCCAGTGATCAAAGCTGAATTTTCAGCATCATTGCTCACATGATCCTTCAGAAATCATTCTAATATGCTGATTTGCTGCTCAAGAAACATTTATTAATGTTGAAAACTAGTGATAGATTTTATTTTTCAGGCTTCTTTGATGAATATAAAGTTCAAAAGAACAGCATTTAGTCTTTACTGCCACTTTAAAGCATTAATTAAAAGCATTAATTTCTTTTAATCTTACCCACCCCAATTAACTGGCATATTAGGCAATTAATTTGATTCATATTTTTAAAATACAAACCTAAACTAGACAGTTATTCAAACACACACACACACACACACAGAGAGGTAGCTGTCATACTGAGCCCAAGGCACAGGCAGTGGACACAGTGTTCAAAACACACACACATTCTTGTACGTCTATCTTTTTGAGGACATTCATTCACACAATGCAATCTCTACCCATCACAACTAACCCTAAACCAACCCTTAACCCGATTATAATACTTAATATTCAACAATATTATTGATCCGACTGCACTGACACTATTGATGAGAACTGGATGTTGACATCACTGTTTCTGCAGAACAGCTTTATAGATGAAATGAACTAATTTAATAACCGATGATCGTTACAACAGAACTGAATCAGCACTGAACTAACAGCCAAAATCAACTCTGTTTGCATCAATGAATCATTTTCCAGTTATCCCTGTAAAGCTGCTTTGAAACAGTCTGTATTGTATTAAGTGCTTTAGACTTGACTTTAACCTGATCCATAAAAGCAAGTTTTGACCCTCAAACAGCCTTTAAAGGCTCTCAGAAAGTGAGGAACGTATCCTGTATCCAGTATAAAACTCAAACCGGTCTTCACAAGAATTGTTTACCTGTAAATATACTTATAATGATTATAGACTACCAAAACAGTGTGGTAAAATGTCCATATACTCCATAAATTATTTCCATTATTTTCAAGGATTTGTCAGATTTAACTCACATCTGGGGGTAATTTTATACCAAAAAACATAATTAAAGTGATCTTTTACAACAAAATCATCATTTACACTCTCACATGTGGTTCAAACCTGTATGGCTTTATTTCAACTGTGGAACAAAAAAAAGAGTTTTTGTCCATACAATTAGTCAAACTTAAAATGTTCTTCAAAAGAGAAGAAATAAAGTCTGAAGGACACGTGAGAGTGTAAATGATGACAGAACTTTCATTTTGGGGTGAACTGTCCCTTTAAGAGAACACACACTCTCTTTCTCTCCCTCTCATTCCACACATTCTTTCCTCTTACTTATTGCCGGCAGAATCCAGACGCTCCAATAAAGCTCTTCTGTCTCAGTTTGAGTCGTATGGAAGTCTACAGACCGGCTCATCAGCAAATAACTCCTAATTCAGCTTCTCTCTCTTTCCTGATCTGATCCATGTCTTTTCCCTTCCCTCTCTCTTTCAAAGACTCCTCCCTTTTTCCCTCACGGTGACTCAGAGACCCGCGTCCTGTCAGAGCCCCTCCCACAGAGCAGGAGAAATGCATATGAAAACACACCGAACGCCGAGCGGATGCACCATGGAAAAGCGCGAGCTCCTCCCTGCAATTAAAGTTAAATCAGTCCAAATGTCAACTATAAATACCCTGAACACGCACATGTGCTCCAGACTATTTCAGGCTGTTCTGTTTATCACATCCAGAATAAACACATTCTGCGTTTTTCTCAGAAGCTTCATTTCCTTCGCCGAGAACATCAGAGAAAACATGAGAAACCCGTGTGTGTTTGCTTTAGTGAAACTGACTCCAGAAGACAATCTGACGAAGAGAGTTTCTTTACAAATCTGACTTGTGATCTTCAACAAGAGAAACTCTGAGTCATATCTAGAAATCAGAATATCAAAGAGCCTTGAGGATTTTATTTGAGTTTGTAAACAATCACCTAGCAACCACCCAGGACACCCTAGCAACCACATAGCAACGCCCTTATTTTCTTATGTACGCACTTGTGAATCAGTCAGAACAGTTATCAAATTAAACGGCATAAGATAAAAGAATTGATAAATAAAAAACACTAGTGTTTGAAGTTAGTTTTTTTTAAAGGTGCCGTAGAACGTGTTTTTAAAAGATGTAATATAAGTCTAAGGTGTCCCCTGAATGTGTCTGTGAAGTTTCAGCTCAAAATACCCCATAGATTTTTTTTTATTCCTTTTTTTAACTGCCTATTTTGGGGCATAATTATAAATGAGCCGATTCAGGGTGTGTGGCCCTTTAAATCTCATGCTCCACGCCCCAAGAGCTCGCGCTTGCCTTAAAGGCGGTACAGAGGATCTATTCGTCGACTGATTTTTTTAAATGAGCGCATGCGTAAGAACAACCCCCCACCATTTCGAGGGCACGCCTCCCAAAACTCGTGCACGAGTAGCTTTACCACCGGCATTCGCTGTGTTATTAAGCCGGGCACACATTTAACGACTAGCTAAAACATTCTGACTGTGCTCAACATACAGCGATTGTTTCCTGCTCCTGAAGCAGATTTATATACTTTCACATGGAATTTGAACACCGACTGTAATCGCAGACTGAACGCAACTGGCTCTGACTGGAC
>RJVU01063374.1:2533517-2549048 GCA_003731715.1 Anabarilius grahami | reverse complement strand
AACATACAAAATAATGCCTTAAAAGTTTGTAAATTAAATTTCAGTATGTTTAATTAATTGAAATCATGAAACTAACAACAACTTATTAAAAGTTTAATAAAAATTATATTTTTAGGGCCCAATGAAATACTTTTTATTTTTTCTCAAATTTCGTTTTATTTTTCCCAAATTCCATGTTTTCTGTTTTTATTTTTCTGGATTCTATTTTAATGATTTAGTTAAATTTAGTTAAAATCAAAACCTTTTTATTTTTCAGAAATGTTATTTTTTATTTTTTATGGATTTATGATTTAATACAAATTTATTATCAAAAATGGTGGTAATCAAACGAAGGCATAAAACATTAATTTAATTCATTTTTAAAATGTAAAATTTCTTTTATTTTTGGCAAACAAAGCGCTGCACAACACAGGTTTACTGTTAAAATGAAAAGAAAAATTGCATAATTATTCCTTAAAAAAAAAAAAAAAAAGTTTTACAAATTTCATACTATATTACTTTGAACAACACATTCAGCTGTACAATACAATAATAATATATTTCTGTCATAATTTCTTCAAGTTGAACCAAATTTTTATTTTGACAGGTTGACCAGAAGACCTTTGTGTGTATTTTATAATAGTTTTCTCAAATGAAATGCAGAAGAGACTCTCAGAGCAGCTCTGGAGATGAAGATCATGTGTTCATGTGCTCAAATAGAGAGTGAAAACACCGCGAGCGTCTCGCGTGCTTCAGTATGAGTAGTAGACTAAAGTGCGCCGCTCATTCATACACAATTCATATTTAAACGAGTTTCAATATTCACAGATCGCAGTTCAAAGCTGTGTACAGCTCTACTTTTCATTAATTCATTCAAACTTTGCCAAATTACACGGCATTCCGTGTCATACTGTAAATTCCATTTTAATAATTGGATTCCACGATTCCGTCCGCATTTTCCGCATCACCGAAACCACAGTGCCCTATATAGACAAGCACACTTCCCATAGGCTGCAAGGAATTGTGCATCTAAAAATAAAAAAAATGCGTCAACATTTACCCTCATGTCAGTGCCTGGTTCCCGTACACTTTTACTGTAAAAAGCAGCTTGGAAGGAAGTGCTACATTTCATCTTTTGTGCTCCAGTATGAGGATGTGTACATTTTTGCAGATTAACGGCTTTAATCAAAGTATGCACAACATTCATTTTTACTGGCCTTGCATACAAAACAGGTCACAGGTCACCTGTGCGACATTAATTCGGAAAAATCCTTTTTGTTCGTCTTTATCTTTTTAATAACTCATAAGCACTTTCTACAGACTCAGACTGTTAATTGCCCTTCAACATGAGTGAATAACACCGGTTGCTTTTCTAGGTGAAAGATATTAAACAATAAAACAGAAGATAGCAGAAACGATGCAAGCACGAATCATCTCCGGTCCGTCCTAAGCAACAGAGCATCATCTCTCATATCTCGTGTGTGATCTCAGTCGATACACACACAGACTCCTACTGAAGAACATCTCGCAGTTATGCAACGGTTATCGCAAACCCATAACCTCAGACGCATCTCACAGAGAAATCAGCTGATATTTATAGCTAGCAAAAACGTGAAATTGTTATTTTGAGGGTTTCAAACAGAGCAAATGCATTAATAAATCCTGCTCCAACATGCTACAGTAATGCATTATTACATCAATGAGAGAAGTCTGACAAAATCAGTCTCACAGGAAGTGAATTCTGTCTTATTCTTTATCACTTTATCTATCATTTAGCTGTTGTAATGGAACCAACTTTAAATGTCAAGACTATTACTATGATTCTGAGCAGCAAACTTTTTATAAGCGTGAATGGTGATAATAACTCATTACACAACCTTTGCTTTAGCAGCTCAGATCTGTCAGCTCTCACCACATCTGCTACAAACACCACAGCTGTTTTTACTGAAGTGCAAAAATGACACCAAAACTGCATCAAACAGTCAAAAAAAAAAAAAAAAAGGTGCTATCCCAACATTTATTATTATTATTATTACAGTAAAACTGTGGCGAGTTGGTTGATTCCAGCGTACCACAGTTTAACAGTAATAATAATAAATGTTGTAACTATGACGTTTGGACATAAACTGTGATTATCAGAGGGATTTTGTGTGAGGTTTGAGACAGATAGATATGATGTTTCCACAAAAATATGATATTGATTGATGATAAATCAATTTGATCTCCTTAAAATAGCGCAAGGAGCTTTCAGAATGGTTTTTGCATTAGTTATGTCTATATTTTACTATAGTTTTACTGTTGTTTTGTAGCAGAAAGTGTTTCTTTGAAAGGTCATTTGTGTTTCAGTGTAACCGCTGCGCTTCCATTGAATTGAGAATGTTACAGTGTTTCATTTTCAAACTCACAGATTCCAAACAAACGGTTACAATGTTGCAATGCATTCGAACGAACGCACGCACGCACGCACGCGCGTGCAGAGTCCGCTCATCACAGTGCCGCGCGGTACCGTTATATTCACACGCGCTCGTCTCCGCGACCGGCGTCTGTGTCGGTCGGTACCGGAGGGTCTGGACACGCAGGAAATGTCGCGGATCTCGGACGGGCCGCTCGGTCTGAAGCGCTTTTTCTCTCTGCAGATCAACACTAAACACACATACACGTGTTATATTACCTTGCTCCGGATCTGACCGGACGTGGAGACCTTCCGAATGAGTTTCTGCGGGGACCCGTGCTCCTGCTCCGGCTCACTGTCCGACGATTCGGCCTCAGCCGCCGCAGCAGCACCGACCGCCGCCATCCTGCGCTCCAGCCCCCGGGACTCACACACTCGCAGAGACGTGTTCCAGCGGGACCGGCCGCACAGCGCCGCCACACGGACAGAGAGAACGCGACAGCCCGGAGAGCGAGAGAGAGAGCGCGCCGCCTACCGGACAAAATGTACAAAACTAATGTATCAAAGCAAGAACAATGTATTTGAAAGAAAGATAGCATAAGTATGGAAGCCCGTTTCCGCCACGAAAAAAAAAAAAAAAAAACCACTTAAAAAAAAAAAAAGATTAATTGCGACTTTTTATCTCAGAATTCTGACTTTTTAACTCGCAATTGCGAGTTGATATCTCACAATTGCTAGTTATAAAGTCAGAATTCTGAGATATAAAGTCGCAATTGCGAGTTATAAAGTCAGAATTCTGAGATATAAAGTCGCAACTCCGTGATAAAAAGTCAGAATTCTGAGATATAAAGTCGCAATTGCGTGATAAAAAGTCAGAATTCTGAGATATAAAGTCACAATTGCGTGATAAAAAGTCAGAATTCTGAGATATAAAGTCGCAATTGCGTGATAAAAAGTCAGAATTCTGAGATATAAAGTCGCAATTAATCTTTTCTTTTTTTTTTTTTGTGGCGGAAACGGGCTTCCATACATAAGCACACTTTCAGTCAAAAAGAAGTTTGTACAGTTTGACTTAGTTGAAAATGAAGACGAAACCAACTTTGTGTTTATGAAACATTAGTGGAACATAGTTCACCTGACTTCATACACCACCTAAAAAATGATTAATGCCCCTTCCACAAGATGTAATATCAGTCTCTGGTGTCTCCAGAATGTGTCTGTGAAGTTTCAGCTCAAAATACTCCACAGATCATTTATTATAGCTTGTCAAATTTGCCCCTATTTGGGTGTGAGCAAAAACACGCCGTTTCTGTGCGTGTCCCTTTAAACGCAAATGAGCTGCTGCTCCAGAAGAGGGCGGAGCTTTAACAGCTCAACAACAACAAAGCAGGAGAATCTCACGCAGCCAAAATGAGGATTGTCAGTAACGGTGTTCAGCCTTACATTGTTCAAACCGGAGTCGACACTGATGGAGAGACTCAGGAAGAAGTTACAACTTTTAGAATGAAACTGGACGTTTCTGAATGGTTAGTGGATAAATTTATGTAGTTGCTGTGGAGTTGATTCAACTCATCCACTAGCATGTGCCGTCATGTTCATCTTTTGTGTTGAATTGACCCTCGTTTGTGAAGCAGTCCGGCGTAAAATGACGGCATGTCAACAACACTCTACTACAACAACTCTTCCTCTTCTCTAAAGCAGCCCAACATGGCCACGCCCCCTTTGTTGTGTGTTCTGGGGGGCGGGGTTTATGTAAATTTGAGTGTTAATGATGTCACTAACCCAGGAAGAAGCTTGTTGTAGTCCCTACCAGCCGTTTGTAAACAGCGATTTCTGTAAAAGAAATTATCTCCCTTTGCATTGAACTTTGAGCGTCGTAACTTTGCAGATGTTGTTTATGATCAAACAGCAGCATTACACACTAACTAAAGTTAAAAACATCAAATCATAATCAACCACCCTTTTAACATCATTAGAATAATGGACAACTCCCGTAAAGAATTCATCCAAAATTGTGAACCTCTTCATTTCTTATGTATTGTGTTGGATTTCATCGTTTTGATCCAAATGCTCCACCAAATAATGAAGGTAAACAAAACAATTCAAGAGCATTATTTGATAAGTCAGCTAATCTGAGTCAACGTGATGGATGATACATGAAAAAGACATTAAATAACAATAAAGCCTGAAGCGAAATGTTTAACTCGAGGTTACGGAACAGTCTAGAATATAACCTGTTTCCTGTAAACATACACCCTGATCCTGATGGTTTCGGGCTGGTTATGTAGCACATACAGCAGGCCTGGAACTCAATAAACAGTGTGAAGAAGCGAAGGACAGTAGAAAGCGGGTCAGGAGCTGGGCGGTGCTGTGAAGAAGTGGCCGTGGCTTTGTTTGTGTTTGTGTGTCCAGTTTCACATCTGTGTTTCACATCTCGCCAATGCATACTTCCTCAGAAAAACACATTAGGATGCATTCCCTCAAATAATTCAATAACACATTCTTCTTCGGTGATTCTCGCTTTCACAAACACACACACACCTTTTCCAGCAATTCACTCTTTTTACATGCTATATGATAGGGAAGAAAACAGATGGAATCTGATCCTGATGTACAATTAACAGAAGTGTTTGTAATTGTAATTCGCTTTTATGTGGATTCAGTTCAGTTCAATAACAGCGTCAGTGTTTATTAATTATGAAACAACTTTAAAAGCAGCTCAGTTTAGTAGAGAGAATCTGATGAAAATCAAGCACAAAGCATGTTTTATGTATGTTTCCCTAATTAACTAATTGGGGAATTCCCATTGAATTCAATTGTTCCTCAAGAAACAGCTGAAAACACAACGGATCCACAACTATAAACAAAGCCTCTTGTTCTCTCTTTCTCTGCGTTTCACTTCTGCATAAGCTTTTACTTTAAACCTGCCATTGTGTGTGTATATATTGCTCGAATAAAAGCTTCTGCTAAGTGAACTAATGTAGATGAACCCAACACAAACACAACTTTTGGTATTGACATTTAATACGTGCGTTCAAGGAAAGGATGTTTTTTAACACCCATCTAAGGGCATTTTGTCTCCACATAAAATCTTCACAGGTTAAACACAAGTCAGCACCTCTGAAATAGATTTGTCTCTCAGCTGGTAAAAACAAACTAAAATCATCTTTGCTTTAAGAATAGACACTATGGGAAAATAGTGCATCTGTCAATTTTGAGGTTTTTTGACTTTTCAAAAAGTGTTTTTTTCTGACTAGTGTAAAGAAAACATCCAAAATACACTTTTAAGTGTATCTTTTATTGCACTTTATCTATTTGCTTTATCTATTTCCCTTTTCACAAGATGTAATAAAAGTCTCTGGTGTCTCCAGAATGTGTCTGTGAAGTTTCAGCTCAAAATACCCCACAGATCATTTATTATAGCTTGTCAAATTTGCCCCTATTTGGGTGTGAGCAAAAACACGCCGTTTTTGTGTGTGTCCCTTTAAATGCAAATGAGCTGCTGCTCCCCGCCCCCTTTCCAGAAGAGGGCGGAGCTTTAACAGCTCAACAACAACAAAGCTGGAGAATCTCACGCAGCCAAAATGAGGATTGTCAGTAACGGTGTTCAGCCTTACATTGTTCAAACCGGAGTCGACACTGATGGAGAGACTCAGGAAGAAGTTACAACTTTTAGAATGAAACTGGACGTTTCTGAATGGTTAGTGGATAAATTTATGTAGTTGCTGTGGAGTTGATTCAACTCATCCACTAGCATGTGCCGTCATGTTCATCTTTTGTGTTGAATTGACCCTCGTTTGTGAAGCAGTCCGGCGTAAAATGACGGCATGTTAACAACACTCTACTACAACAACTCTTCCTCTTCTCTAAAGCAGCCCAACATGGCCCCGCCCCCTTTGTTGCGTGTTCTCGGGGGCGGGGTTTATGAAAATTTTGGGGTTTGTGATGTCACTAACCCGGGAAGAAGCTTGTTGTAGTCCCTACCAGCCGTTTGTTGTAGTCCTTAAAAAGCGAAAACATCTCCCTTTGCATTGAACTTTGAGCGTCGTAACTTTGCAGATGTTGTTTATGTTCAAACAGCAACATTACACACTAACTAAAGTTAAAAAAGTGAAATTATAAATCGCCCACCCCTTTAAAAGCCGTTTTCTCAAAATGAATTTTTTTCTCCACTTCCGCAGCTTTAAAAAGTTTTATTCCTATCTATATTCTGGAGGTTTTTACTGAGGGGTTTGTATAAGTTGCCTGATTTTATACAAGATTTTATTACTAAAAAAAGGTGAAAATGTATTTCCGATTTATGGAGTGATAAAAAGAGATATCCAAAATCAGCTCTGAAATAACCTTTATGTCAAATATGTCAAAAAATATGATTCTAAAATGTAAAAAAAAAATAACCTGGCTTTATCCAATGTTCAGAAATGTATGCAAATCAGCGCATATTTAATTGGATAATGCCTCATTTGCATATTTAAACATAACATTTCAGAAAACGTGTAATACAAAAAATGTTTGCAATTCTTAATGTAATCAATCAGCTGTGGAAATATGGTGATGTATATTAGTTTATATTTTTACCCTATTCACCGGGATGTGTTGTATTAAAGCATTTACAGTGGAAGTCAACACATTAAAACACGTGCTTTTAAATACACAAATACAAAAATATAGCAACATGACTTAACGTTGCATAACATGATACACATAAGCATACCAGAAAGAAACGTGACCTAGCTATTTTTTTTGTCTTTTAAAAACTATTCTGTAAGAAAAGCATTTGAAAAAGCAAAAGCATTTGGTATTTCAGGTCCATTAAAGTGGCCTTGGGGTCCTGAAAGGCACTATATATTTAAAAACAAACAAAGCAAGTTGTTGTTATTCTTGGTTGAGAGATGCTCAAGCAACATATTTTGAAAGCAGCACAGATCCACAGTGCTTCACTTTTCCAGGAAAACGATCAACAAATGACTCAAAATTGATTCTGCACATAAATCAAGGAAAACTGACACTGTCAAAACTGCATGAAATAAACAGCACAAGAATCACTCTGTAATAATTACAGTGTGCCTCTACAGCTGTCAAAATAAAAGATTAAAAGAACAAATGCACTGCTGCATTATGGGATACTCGTCAATGCCATAAACAGATCTGTGATAAGATATTCAAGGTATTATTGTTGCATTTTCTTACGGAAAGAGTATCCTCTGTGTTTATGTGTGTGTGTGTATGAGATCTGACCTGGATCAGGTCGAAGGACTGCTGTGTTCCCATGCTTCCCTGTATTATAAATCATCTCCAGAGACGCATGGACTCTCTCCTGTTACAGTCCTGACGGAGCCGCGCCTGCTCTCACACTGCTGTGTCACACACACAATTGCTTTCTCCTATTTTCTCTCTACTGTATTATTACTCATGATATTCTGGGCCTAATGAGGTCACAGAGAATGAAGAGAGAAAAAAATCAAACTCCCAGTGGCCAAACACACAAACACACTGGCACAGGTGCAGCTATATAAGTGTGAGGCGTCTGGACATCAGAGATTTTTTCACACACTGAGGAAGAGATGCTGCATCACTGGAACATGGTGGGTGATCAATCTGTCTCGCTTTCTGTCTGTCTGTCCATCATCCTTCTTGTCAGATTGCTGTTTATTGATGAGAGTCAAATAGTTATTAACTAATATACTATGCTAAATTGAAGTGCATTATTTTTGTGCATTTGACTTTGCTTTAATTTATAGCAAAATGTGATCAATTCTTAAAATAACTTTTTCTTTTAGCGTGAAGAACATTTTAAAAATCGAAATAACCTTTGGTAACACTTTACTTACAGGCTTTATATATAATACATTCGAAAAGTATTTTTAATGCATTAATTATGTCTTGTAATGCACCTTAAATTGCACTGCATGATCTCAAGAATAATTGTCTCCACAGTTATAATACTTATCTATTCATTGAACACACCTTTAGATATGATTATGCATTAAAACACATTTCAGATGTAACATGGAATCTGCAAATATAATGAAGTTTAACTTTGGTTACAATTATTTATGTAAAGATATAATGCCTTGTAATGTACATTATGAATACCTTTGTAATGCATGATACAGTGTTACCGTTATAAAGAACATGTTGTGGAATGAAAATGTTCCAATGTTCCAAAAAGAAAAGAAGGTTTTTGAGGAAAACATTCCAGGATTTTTCTCCATATAGTGGACTTCACTGGGGTTCAACGGGTTGAAGGTCCAAATGTCAGTTTCAGTGCAGCTTCAAAGAGCTCTACATGATCCCAGACGAGGAATAAGAGTCTTATCTAGAGAAACCATCGGCCATTTTCTAAAAAAATTAATAAAAATGTATATACTTTTTAACCATAAATGCTCGTCTTGCACTGCTCTGTGATGCGCCACGCATTACATAATCATGTTGGAAAGGTCACGTAGGCGGAAGTACCGATCCAGTGTTTACAAAGCGAATGTGCAAAGAGTAAGTCAAACGGCCTTTACAAAACAAACAAAAAAAAAAGGTAAAACAACGATGTTTGAGTTTTTCGCCCTACTGCAGTACTTCCACCTACGTCACACGTGACCTTTCCAACGTGATTACGTAATGCGTGGTGCATCGCAGAGCAGGACAAGACGAGCATTTGTGGTTAAAAAGTATATAAATTTTATTTTTTTTTAGAAAATGATCGATGATTTCTCTAGATAAGACTCTTATTCCTCGTCTGGGATCATGTAGAGCTCTTTGAAGCTGCACTGAAACTGACATTTGGACCTTCAACCCGTTGAACCCCAGTGAAGTCCACTATATGGAGAAAAATCCTGGACTTTTTCCCTCAAAAACGTTCATTTCTTTTCGACTGAAGAAAGAAAGACATGAACATCTCGGATGACATAAATTATCAGGAAATTTTCATTCTGAAGTGAACTAATCCTTTAACTCTATATTTTTGTCTACAGGACATGAGGAGTATTTTTGGGGTGTTGGTTTGTCTGTCTTTCGGCGAGTGTGCTTTAATTCCTGACTTCCGCACTACAGAGTTTGGGTTACAGCCTATTGACAACATTTCGATTGCGTCACCATTCCCTCCAGGAGCTCCGGAGCCTGATCTATCCTATTGTCAGATGCTTCTGGAAGCTCCGGTTCCACCCACAGCGGACCAGGTACCCTGGTACTGCATCTGTTCCGCTTGCTCCGGAAACAGAGGCCAGAAAGGAGACAGAGGCGACCGCGGACTGCCAGGTACAAACACTGACTTAAACTCCACAGTATTTTCTCTGTTGGTTTAATATTGTCAAGGGTTTTACTGACCGAATCTGCTACTCACAGGAGTTCCTGGTAGTTCAGGTCCAAGAGGCCTCACTGGGCTTCCCGGCCGTCCAGGATTCACAGGACGTCCTGGCATGAAGGGTGAGACTTGTACTATGCATTTTACTTCAGTATGAATGTGTGTCTATTAGTGTTGGAGAAGCTAGTTTGCTTCATAATTAAAAGTAGTTAAACTGCAGTGAAGCTAGACACTTAAACAAGTAGTTAATTCCAAAAAGTTTGAATGTGTTTGAGACTTCCGAATTCATTAGCGCTATAGGACAATGACTAGAAGAATAACAAAGTGCTTTTATGATATGAACATTCCAGTTTGCAATGTCAAGCAGCACAACAGATTGTTTTTGGGTGGCTAAAAAAAAAACTGGATCACACTGGCAGCTTTTCACTTTCAAGTTGAGAATGGCTGCACCCGCTCTTACTTTAAAAATAAGGTGGATTGCTCTTGGATGCATTTCCCAAAAGCATCATAAATTTAAAGGGATAGTTCACCCAAAAATTAAAATGATCCCATGATTTACTCACCCTCAAGCCATTTGAGATGCACATGACTTTCTTCTTGAGAGTTAAATTAAAATATATCCTGGCTCGTCCAAGCTTTACAATAGGAGTGAATGGTACCCCTGATTTTGAAGCCCCCAAAAAGTGAACCCATCTATCATAAAAGTAATCCATACGGCTCCATTGGGGTTAATAATTACCTTCTGAAGCGAAGCGATGGGTTTTGTACGAAAACATCCATACTTATATCTTTATAAGCTGTAATCACTAGCTTCTGGTAATTGTACATGTTGACATAGCTCCTCTTCTCTTATATCAAACTCTTCCGACATTTTTTCTTTAAAACTTCTCGTTTTAGACTTCTAATTCATGACTGTTTTGTTTTGCTCTATCCTCTGCGCTTCTGCGTTCGTCAGTTCTCACCTAAGCTTATTGCACCATATGTGGGGTCAAAGGTCACCCTTCCACCGGAACTCGACTCTCTCATGAACGCGCATACGGCCGTTACAAGAAGCAAGTAGTTACAGTTTATACAGTTATAAAATTGATGTTTTTCTTACAAAAATGCATCACTCCGATTCAGAAGCCCTTTATTAATCCCTGGAGCCGTGTGGATTACTTTTATGAAGGATGGATGCACTATTTGGGGCTTCTAAATCTCAGGCGCCATTCATTACCATTATAAAGCTTGGAAAAGCCAGGATATTTTTTAATATAACTCCAGCTGTTGCTGAAAGAAGATAGTCATGTACGTCTAGGATGGCTTGAGGGTGAGCAAATCATGGGATAATTTTCATTTTTGGGTGAACTATCCCTTTAAGTAGATCACAGAGACCATTAGTTAGCTAGTTATCCAACACTGGTGTTAATTTAAATGAATTGTGTCAAATGTGGTATTAATGTAATTCACTTACAGGTGAGAAAGGTGAAATAGGAGATAAAGGTGACATTGGTCCCGCTGGATTTTCAGGACCGAAGGGAGACAGGGGGATCAAAGGTCAGTGAAACTTCACAAAGTTTTAACATTCACACAATGCCTATCACAGGCCCTGGTGACTATATTTGTATACAAACTTCTCAGGTGAGAAGGGTGACCGTGGTCTGGATGGCCCTGCGGGAGATCAGGGTCCAAAGGGAGAAGATGGTCAGTGCCCGGAAACCTGTGAGCCCGTACCAGGTGCGGATGGTGCACCTGGTCTTCCCGGCCCTGTAGGTGCACGTGGGTTACCTGGGCTGGCTGGAAACCCTGGTCCCAAAGGACTGAAGGGCGATCCAGGTGTGGCGGGCATACCTGGCGTTCCAGGTGTACCAGGGGAGAAGGGTAACCAAGGTCCACAGGGCCTGTGCGATTGTCATGATGGGGCTCCAGGAGCCCAGGGTCAAAAGGGTGATAATGGTGATAAGGGAGAAATGGGTTTGACAGGGCCACAGGGTCCGAATGGAACCACAGGACCTAAAGGTAATCAGGGAGAAATGGGAATGGTGGGTATGCCTGGACCTTGCTCACCTGCTGTGCAATCTGCTTTCTCCGCTGCTATGCTCACCTCTTATCCTCAACCGAACCGCCCAGTGCCTTTCAAACGTGTCATCTACAACTTAAACCAGCACTACAACCTTGAAAACGGTGTCTACACCGCCCCTGTTAACGGAACCTATGTGTTTAGCTACCATCTGCAAGTGGCAACCCGTATGCTGAGGGTCGGACTCTTCCACAACTTTGAGGCCGTGGTGAGGACAACTACACCAGTGGAAATGAACACTGCCTCTCAGCAGGTGGTGCTGAGTCTGAGTCAGGGTGACTGGGTGTGGCTGCAGGTGAAAGACACCACCTCTAACGGCCTTTACACCGGTTCCGAGGCCAGCAGCACATTCAGCGGGTTTCTGTTGTACCCAGACAGATGTGATGACATGTTTGGAAGAGATTTTACCACAGTCGAGTTCCCCGAAAGAGAGATTGAATGGGAAGCTCCATAAAGACCCGCATCTGTACCCTACGCTCTTAACCTACACCTTTAACTCTTAACCAACCCCTACATTCTTAACCAGCACCCAAATGTTTATCTACAGCCTAGACCAGGGGTAGCACACCCTGCTCTTGGAGGGCTACCATTCTGCAGAGTTTAGCTCCAACCCGAATTAAACGTACCCGAACCAGCTAATCGAGGTGCTCAGGATTACTTGAAAGTAACATGCAGGTGTGTTGCAGCAGGGTTGGAACTGAAGTCTGCAGGAAGGTAGCGCTCCAGGAGCAGGGTTGGCTTCCCATGGTCTTGACTTACATCTTAAACTCTTAAGCTACACCCTCAAAACTGTAACCTGAACTCTTAACCTACACCCAAAATTCTAAATCATAATAATGTATCTACTCCCTAGACCTGCACCCTAATTAACCTATACCAAACATTCTAAACATTCACCCAAACTAGACCTACACCCAACATTTAAACCTAAACTTTTATCTACTCCATAGACCTGCGCCCTGATCTATTAACTCACAGTCAGGATTCTAAACTTTCACGCAATCTTCTAACTACAATCCTAAACCTACACTCCTGGGCAAAATATGGACCAAGCCCAAAATGGTTAAACACTAAGCGTTTAATTGTCTTAAACACAAATTTTTGGTCAGGAAATTAGCCAAATTTAAGCACAACTTAAAAAGCCATTCTTGTCATCAAAGACAGAGCTAAGTTTTTGGCAGAATATGGGAAATTGTGTGTGGAGTCATGAATCACAATGAAACACGAGTTGCACAGTGATGCTCCAGAGCGCTGTCTTCGAAAATCTGCTAAGAAATATAATAATAAATGCATCTCTACCACAGTGAAGCATGGAGGAAGAGGAGCCATTTTAGCTGCTGGCATTGGTGAGCTACTTCACAGTGAAAAGTCATTTAATGCTTTGGAGTACAGGAGATTATTGCAGAATGGCTTGCTTCCCAAATATGAAAAGTTGTTATCTAAAGAGGAATGATCAGATGTTATTTTTCAACAAGACAAGCTCCTGCCCAAACTGCAAAGACAACCAAATAGTGGCTTAAGAACAAGTCCATCAGCCTCATGTTTGGTCTGTTCAGAGTCCAGATTTGAACCCTATGGTGAATATTTGGTCTCACATTTTTCAACCACTCATTAAATCATTAACATTGCGTGGAACAACACTGACTCTTCTTCCTGTGTCAACAAGTTGGGGAAGGATATTCCGTGTTACTTTATCTAGAGTATTTGTGCGATTCTTGCTAATTTTCAGTGATTTTTGATTAAAATATTTAAGTCCATTAAAAGACTACTAAATATTTTGCCATTATTGGCTTGGCCCATTTTTTGGGTACTCCCAACATTCTAAACCCAAACATTTATCTACTCCCTAGTGTCCAATCCTGCTCCTGAAGGGCCATTGTCCTTCCAAGTTTAGCTCCTCCAACCCCAGTTAAACACACCTGAACCAGCTAATCAAGTTCTTACTAGGCATACTAGAAACTTCCAGACAGGTGTGTTGAGGAAAGTTGGAGCTAAACTCTGCAGTACAGTGGCCCTCCAACACCGAGTTTGGACACCCCTGCCCTAGACCTCCATCCAACATTCTAAACTTTTGCCCAAACTTCTAACTACACTCCTAAACCTACACCCAACATTCTAAACCTAAACATTTATATATATAGCTTTGCACCCTACTTTTGTTAACCTACACCCAACATTCTAAAATTTCACCCAAACTTTTAACTCCACCCTAAACCTGCACCCTACGTTCTAGACCCACACCCTAAACCAAATGATTTTGTCTTCTAACGAGCCTCTAAAATGATCCACTTTTCCACCTAAGCCCCTAGCATTTCTATAATCCTCCATATTACACATAGATTCTATTTTAAGACCACTTTATGTAGTTTGTATGTAGAAGTGAACCTTCGGCTGAACGAAGAGCCTTCTCTTTCACATATTTGGAATGAATTAGTCCAGATGGATGTGATCGGTGTTTATTTACAGCGTATGTCTTGTAACTTGATTAACTGTATTGTGCCTCCATCAATAGCTGTATTGTACCTCCCACGTAGATGGTCATGAGGTTGCTCCCTTGACAGACACATTTCAGCCGGATGTTTGTAAAGAATGTAAGATGAGCAGGAATCAGCTGTTATATCATCCTCCCAGCTATTCAGTGGACAAACACTGCGGATAAGAGCAAAAATGAGAACAGGAAAGAATGTTTGCACATCTTAGGATAGGTGAGCGGAGAGAAGTCAGAGAGGTGTTGTCTTACACAATAGAAGTGTTAAACACCTGTTAGAGAGAGAAAGGAAGTCTTTTTAGGTAGGATTATTCCGACACACAACAATATGATGGGGAACCTCTTATGGTGTTAACTTCATACATTGGGGCTGGGGGAGAGAGGGCCCACCCATACAATTATTGTCCAGGGCACTGTGAATTTTAGCAACAACCCTGCAACAATATGACACAACACAACATGACAACAAAAAATAAAAAATACAATGATGTTCATGCTCATGTTCTGTGTATTGATTACCCTTATATTTCCAATAAAAATTAAACCATTAATCTGACTCCTCATTCTTGTTTGTGTCTTTTTACTTAGACTCTAAAAAAGCCATAGGAAATATCTATGACTAGTTAAAGAACATTTTTATTCAAATATTTAATTTAGCAATTTGCAAATACAATAAAGTGCTGAATGGGATGACGTATTTTTTGTAGGCCAAGTTAGCTTCACCCTGATTCCCTCAAAAAAGTAAGATTCAGACAAATCTTTTAATCTTTATTTAAGATCTACAAGTTGAAATAGTTTGCAAGATCATGACTTAAAACACAACAAGGGTGTAAAAGCAGACTTGTAAGCAGATGAGTTTTCCTGTTTGGCGTGACAATGTTTTAAGTCCCAGATGACGTTTGTCACTTATTAGCAATTGCCTTTAAGATACGGTCACCGTGATTTTGCCAAGTAAGACACGTTCCTGGATCAACCTCTTTGTTGATCCTGGAACAACATTCCAATCAACGCTCAAAAAAAATGATAAATTGGATTTACTTAATTTTTTTATGTCAACGGGATAATTTGGTTATGTTGAATTTAATTAACATTATTTATTTCAGTTAACTTAAATTTATTACATAAGGTTAACTCAATGCCATTTAGTTGAATCAGGTTAACATTCTTAATTTTGTCCAAAACCATTAAGTTTAATTATCCTAAAATAAATATCAAACAGAAATTTAAAAAAGTAACCCAGTTTAATGGATTAGTTTATTTAGTGGATGCATTCAAGAACAATTTTCACATCTTTTACAAAATCTTTACTCTGTAAA
>RJVU01063374.1:2506407-2533055 GCA_003731715.1 Anabarilius grahami | reverse complement strand
AACTCAATGCCATTTAGTTGAATCAGGTTAACATTCTTAATTTTGTCCAAAACCATTAAGTTTATTTATCCTAAAATGAATATCAAACAGAAATTTAAAAAAGTAACCCAGTTTAATGGATTAGTTTATTTAGTGGATGCATTCAAGAACAATTTTCACATCTTTTACAAAATCTTTACTCTGTAAATACTCTTATTGTTCAGCGTCAGCCAGAAGATGGGTTTATTCAATCTATGGCATGCTCATTATAGTTGATTTTATTATTAAGCCACTTTAGTTATTGTTAGATAACCCAAGAACATGTTCTACACTTCACCACAATGGTAACCCCAAAACTATTAACATAACAGAAACTTTTAAATACCAACATAATAGAAAGCAAACATTAAAAAGTCCCTCCATTTTCTCATGTTGCTAAAAACTGCTTAAAATAACACTTTATTTCAACATTTACTCTCCCAGATCAGCCCCTTTGCAAAGCATGATGGGAAGTGAAAGTCCTGTTTGATTGAGTCCTGGTTGAGTTTACTTGATTGAAACATGTTATTTTAATATGAAAACAGTAAGTTAAGTCGAAAAGTAATCGTTTTAAGTCAGTTTAACATGAAGCAATTAAATTTGAACCAGAAACCTAATACAATGGTGTTGAATCAAAATAAGTTGTTTAAATAAAGTGAACAGCGTCAACAAATCATTTTTTTGAGTGAACCAATCAGATTTGAGGGACAAGTTTACCATTTATGTCCAGTTTAGGCTTGCCACCAAGGTTAGGTGCTTCTACATCAATGTTATTCACCTATCTTTCCCCTCTGATTTTAGGGATAAGTTATGGGTAGGATTAGGTTTAGGGGTAGGAATAGGGTTAAGACTAAATTTTCAGACTGGAATTTTGTTCCAGGATCAACAAAATATGTTAATCCAGGAACATGTCTTACTTGGCAAAATCACGGTGACCTTTCAGGCATTAAACAAAAACTCATTCAAGAGACCCATTAGTTGTGTCCCAAATGACGCACTATATGTACTCAACCCCTTCGCTATGTAAATAAAGCTGCGACAGTTTGAGTGCATGAAGTGTCCAACATTCCACACTTAGTTTTTTTTTTTTGGGGGGGGTTAATCATCTGGGTATTTGAAGTGCATTTTTAGGGCCCGAGCACCGACGGTGTGAGGACCCTATTGTAATTGCTCAGTCAATAATTCTTCTCTGAAATGAATTGCATTTTTGAGTGCCTAAACATGCTTGAAAACTCATGAAACTTTGCACACACATCAGAAGTGGTGAAAATGTGCATCTGATATGGGTTTCAGAATTAGGCTAAATGGCTCGATAGCACCACTTACAAAATTTCAATTGTTTTATCTCAAGATGCACACCAGTAATGTTGTTTTCTAGCGTACATTTATAAATGTTACTTAAATATACTTGAACCAAGGCCTAATCCTGGCTTAGGCTAAGCCCTGTCTGTGAAACCGGGCCTCAGCAAATAAGCATTAGGACATGCAACTATTGTGTATACGGCACATTTTAATTTGATTTAGTGAATAGTGAAGTGACATGTGGCCAAGTATGGTGACCCATACTCGGAATTTGTGCTCTGCATTTAACCCATCCAAGTGCACACACACAGCAGTGAACACACACACACACCGTGAACACACACCCGGAGCAGTGGGCAGCCATTGCTGCGGCGCCCGGGGAGCAGTTGGGGGTACGGTGTCTTGCTCAAGGGTCTCACCTCAGTCGTGGTATTGAGGGTGGGGAGAGCGCTGGACATTCACTCCCCTCACCGACAATCCCTGCCGGACCTGAGACTCGAACCCACGATCTTTGGGTTACAAGTCCGACTCTCTATCCATTAGGCCACGACTGCCCCGATTTAAACACTTATGTCAGTTCTCTGCAGTTTTATTCATCAATTCCCCACATGGATGACATTATTTTCACTGAATTTTGTCAGGCACATGCCTGTGGTGTCTTAAAATGTTGTCTAGACAAGCAGCCTACTGGGTTAATGACTTCCGCACTATTATCATAAACGCAACAAGAAGTCCTCATCAATTGAAACACAGATTGCTAAAAGTAAACAGGTTTGGGTTTCTCTCTGAACTGCTGCCATAAGAATGTGAGCTATACAATAAAGTCTAGCAGTTGAACACACAAAGCAATAGTAAAACTGTATGTAAACTGTAATATGTTTTGTGGCGTAAGACTTTGCCACTTTATCGTTTACAGGACTTCAGTAACAGCTCTGTAATGATGGATTCGTTAAAAATTCCCAGTCTTCAGCTCTTTTGGTAAAGAGACCATGTAGCTGTTTGCCGTCACAAATAGTTTTATTTTCGCTCAAAGCATTTACAGAGCAAATAACAACAGAATTGACCTCTTTAAGAATGTACACTGCAAAATGATTTCCTATATAATACATCCATTTGTGACAAATACAACAAATTATGTACTGTATATATCAGTTATTCTTACGGAAAGCTCTAGATTTACAATTTTATTGTTCTAAGAAGAAGATTTTAAACTAAGTTCACACTTGAAACACACTTTCAAGTGTTTTGAAGGTTTATTTTAGGTGAACTGCTTTATTCTTTTGGTTCAAAAACATCTTATGCATCAAAATGCAAATATTAAGCAACTAAGATCAATTTAACTACAATATAATTATTAGCAGTGAATATATGCAGTCTGCAGCATATGATTATTCGGCCAGTTTGATTTTCTAACCTGGCTTAAAAGTTCTTGCATTAAAACACATCACATCATCTACACAATCTCAACATGCATCCACTAATGCTTCTGAATCTTTATCCGCACGATTCTGCCTGCACAAAACACTTATACGTGTCATCCGTGGAGAAGGCTCTCAAGGCTCAGCCGGAGATTCGTCATCATCGCCGATGATTCCTTTCAGATATGAGCGTTTAAACTCCTCGAACACCAGGTCAGTTGTGTCGTCACTAAACACACACACACAAGCATTAAAATCACACAAAGAGACACACAAGAAACTCAATCAATGTAAAAGGCCGATGTAGAGATGAAGAGGAACACTAAATCAGAAAACAGGAACAAAGGTGTTTTATGTCAACGACACACACACCCCTGTTCTAATGTCAGAAAACTGTTTCTATTGAACAGTAACAACAGATTTACTCAAAGAACAGCACTAAACTGGGGCTCTACACAAGAGACGGGATCGCATTTAGATCGGATACTGATATCGGAGTTCCTCGCCCTCTCAACTTTCCCTTCCCAGAGCCAACACGGATCGTTTATCATCTCGAGAGTGTGTGTGTTATTGGAGATTAAAGACAGGGAAGTGTACACCACACATTGTGCAGTGAACACGTGGAATCAGAGACACGAGGACTCTATATGAAGGGTATTATATAGTGGCACATATAGCATGAGCGGTATCACGAACCCCACTAAATATACACCCTGATAATGGACAATTACAATGGGAAACAGAGAGTGAATTCTTGTGGCTTACCTCTCTTTAGGAGGAGGAGAACAGGGAGAAAATAAAAGAGACAACATTCAGTTATTATCAAGGCAAGTCATATATGTTTATATAGTGCTTTATACAACATGTTATATATATATAGAGAGAGAGAAAGAGAGAGAGAGAGAGAGAGAGAGAGAGAGAGAGAGAGAGAGATATAGATCAGCTCACCTGGATCAGGTTTGGGATGCATGAGTTTGAAGGGAACCTCCACGGCAACCTCACTGAAACACACATGATGACATCTTACACACTTACACACTCTGATATCTGAGAAAATTCTACACCAATCAAAACTCACCTGGATCCAACGACGCTGTAAGAGAGCAGAAATAAAGCCATTAACAAAGCCTTTCCTCAATGTATGAATGTATGAACCGACACTGAACCTAAACTGGTGTTCACTCACCCCGCTGCATTACACTTCAACACCACCCTATAGGCCACCAACATGCCCAGAATCTCCTTCAGAACTTCATCCTTTACGCTGAAGAGAAAATTCAGATAGAGAAACATTAGGGCCCTTTCAGATCATCCTCGAATAGATGCCGAATGAGCCGCACTCACATGCTAGAGGAGGCCAGGTTAGTGTCCTCATGCTTCAGTTTTCCATCCACAGCGATTCCATGTCTCTCACGGTTACCGCTCATTAGAGGACAGAGACTGTACACCTTCTTCAGACTGGTACCAGCAGGCACTGTGTCCCTGTGACACAACAGCTTCATTTTACCACAATGACAACAAATCGACATAACAGAGTCATACAACACTCACTGTGACATCATAAACACAAGACAAATGTTACAAAATACTGATACATAAATGTAACACTCTCACAGTGACATCATAGAGACTCCATTCTGACAGTGACATCACAGTGACATCATAGAGACTCCATTCTGACAGTGACATCACAGAGAGTACATTCTCACAGTGACATCATAGAGACTCCATTCTCACAGTGACATCACAGTGACATCAGTGACATCATAGAGACTCCATTCTCACAGTGACATCAGAGACTCCATTCTGACAGTGACATCACAAAGATTCCATTCTGACAGTGACATCAGTGACATCATAGAGTCCATTCTCACAGTGACATCATAAAGACTCCATTCTGACAGTGACATCACAGTGACATCATAGAGACTCCATTCTCACAGCGACATCATAAAGACTCCATTCTGACAGTGACATCATAAAGACTTCATTCTGACAGTGACATCACAAAGACTCCATTCTGACAGTGACATCATAGAGAGTCAATTCTCACAGTGACATCATAAAGACTCCATTCTGACAGTGACATCACAAAGACTCCATTCTGACAGTGACATCATAGAGAGTCAATTCTCACAGTGACATCAGAGACTCCATTCTGACAGTGACATCACAGTGACATCATAAAGACTTCATTCTGACAGTGACATCAGTGACATCATAGAGAGTCCATTCTCACAGTGACATCATAGAGAGTCCATTCTCACAGTGACATCACAAAGATTCCATTCTGACAGTGACATCAGTGACATCATAGAGAGTCCATTCTCACAGTGACATCACAAAGATTCCATTCTGACAGTGACATCATAAAGACTCCATTCTCACAGTGACATCAGTGACATCATAGAGTCCATTCTCACAGTGACATCATAAAGACTCCATTCTGACAGTGACATCACAGTGACATCATAAAGACTCCATTCTCACAGTGACATCAGAGACTCCATTCTGACAGTGACATCACAAAGATTCCATTCTGACAGTGACATCACAGTGACATCATAGAGACTCCATTCTGACAGTGACATCACAGTGACATCATAGAGACTCCATTCTCACAGTGGCATCATAAAGACTCCATTCTGACAGTGACATCAGTGACATCATAAAGACTCCATTCTCACAGTGACATCACAAAGATTCCATTCTGACAGTGACATCATAAAGACTTCATTCTGACAGTGACATCAGTGACATCATAGAATCCATTCTCACAGTGACATCATAAAGACTCCATTCTGACAGTGACATCACAAAGACTCCATTCTCACAGTGACATCAGAGACTCCATTCTCACAGTGACATCACAGTGACATCATAGAGACTCCATTCTCAGTGACATCATTCTCACAGTGACATCATAGAGACTCCATTCTGACAGTGACATCATAAAGACTTCATTCTGACAGTGACATCATAGAGTCCATTCTCACAGTGACATCATAAAGACTCCATTCTGACAGTGACATCACAAAGACTCCATTCTCACAGTGACATCATTCTCACAGTGACATCATAGAGACTCCATTCTGACAGTGACATCATAAAGACTCCATTCTCACAGTGACATCATAGAGACTCCATTCTCACAGTGACATCATAGAGACTCCATTCTCAGAGACTCCATTCTCACAGTGACATCATAGAGACTCCATTCTCACAGTGACATCATAGAGACTCCATTCTCACAGTGACATCATAGAGACTCCATTCTGACAGTGACATCATAAAGATTACATTCTGACAGTGACATCACAAAGACTCCATTCTCACAGTGACATCATAGAGACTCCATTCTCACAGTGACATCATAAAGACTCCATTCTGACAGCGACATCATAAAGACTCCATTCTCACAGTGACATCATAGAGACTCCATTCTGACAGTGACATCATTCTGACAGTGACATCACAAAGACTCCATTCTCACAGTGACATCATAGAGACTCCATTCTCACAGTGACATCACAAAGACTCCATTCTCACAGTGACATCATAGAGACTCCATTCTCACAGTGACATCACAAAGACTCCATTCTGACAGTGACATCACAGTGACATCATAGAGACTCCATTCTGACAGTGACATCACAGTGACATCATAGAGACTCCATTCTCACAGTGACATCAGTGACATCATAAAGACTCCATTCTGACAGTGACATCATAAAGACTTCATTCTCACAGCGACATCATAAAGACTCCATTCTCACAGTGACATCATAGAGACTCCATTCTCACAGTGACATCACAAAGACTCCATTCTCACAGCGACATCATAAAGACTCCATTCTCACAGCGACATCATAAAGACTCCATTCTGACAGCGACATCATAAAGACTCCATTCTCACAGTGACATCATAGAGACTCCATTCTGACAGTGACATCATTCTGACAGTGACATCACAAAAACTCCATTCTCACAGTGACATCACAAAGACTCCATTCTCACAGTGACATCATAGAGACTCCATTCTGACAGTGACATCACAAAGACTCCATTCTCACAGTGACATCACAAAGACTCCATTCTCACAGTGACATCATAGAGACTCCATTCTGACAGCGACATCACAAAGACTCCATTCTGACAGCGACATCATAAAGGCAAGACTCCCTAAATGTTACACATGGATCTAGTGAGCTGCTTATCTAGATTCCAAAATGTTCCTATTCCTATATTAAGAGTAGCAATGAATGTATTCTTCATGGAGAAGTAATTCCCAGAATGCACTGCGACAAGCTCAATTAACCTTTTCACATTTTTAGGTTTGGAATGCGGAAGTAGACTATAAAAGGACAAACTTCTATAGTGGTAAATTGGAGATGACACGATAGCATTTTCCAACAGTGAAAGAAAAACTCCACTATTGCCTTCCCAAAACTTTCCAAAAGAGGAGGAAAATGCAAAGAATTGGATTACGGGAGTTACAGGAAAGAGAGATGTCACATTTACAGTCACTCCCTTAGAAACTATTGGAAATGCTATCGCAGCACTGTTGATTTTTTTGTATGCCAGGGTAATATAACTCAGAGGATATGGTGAAATACACTACCGTTTGGGGTCAGTACAATTAAAGGTTTAAAAAAAAAAAAAAGTCTCATATGATCACCATTTATTTGACCAAAAATACAGTAAAATCAGTCAAATTGTGAAATATTATTACAATTCAATATGTGAATGTATTAAACTGTAATTTATTCCTGTGATCAAATCTGAATTTTCAGCATCATTACTCCAGTCTTCAGTGTCACATGATCACATGATATATAACATAAAAAAAGGTGTGCAAAGTCAAGAAAAGCGTCAATTGTGACTTTATACTTACGGTGCATTTTATTCAATATTGAGGATATGGATCAAAAACAGCTTAATGATCCACTTTACTCCATTTTGTGTGTTTTTATAAGTTGTTTCCTCTAAGGAGTGATTCAATCAGTCACATCAGAATGCAGAGAACTATTATATTCTATCATGTCATAAGAGCATGTGACATCACTGACTGTGTTTGTACTCACATGGTGTCCTCATAGGCCACAGGGCTGATGTATTTGTCATTTGAGTAAAGCACCACATTAGTAATCTGCTCCACTGTAACAGAGAAACAGAAAACACACTCTGTAACACACCAAAAATACACTTTTCCATCAGTTTTTAAACTGATCACTGTGTTTACGTACCTGAGACTGACACATCCCTCAGGTTCCTGTTGGAACTGTTGTCAATTTCCACGCTGATGTTGATCTCCTCTCCATGGTAATACGTCTGTAACACAAACAATTGCAGAATTGAATGGATTTATTTATGTTTAGATATGGAATACGTTTATGGTTGCAATCGCTAAGGTTAAAAAATATCCCACCTCTTTCTCCAGAGTGACACGCATGTGCAGCGGTTTATCAGACATCACAAATTCACAGGTGGTCTCACCCATCGGGGCCGCGCCGCCTTTATTTGGAGCATACTGGATCTTTCTGATGGCCAATCGGACTGTACTCCTGCAGAAAGAGAGAGAGATGGGTTTATACAGTTAATAGAGTCTTGATCTTGTGGTTTTGGTCTCAGCACCCTCAAGACCACATGATCACGGTCTGGGTCTCAAACAAACCACTAACCAACACAGTATCTGCAAGGCTTCTGATTGGCTACTATTTTGCATTTTCATTTTATTTCAGTGCATTAAAATAGTGCTCTTGGATTTATAGGACCAGGTCTGGGCCTTGAGGTGTCTTGTGTTGTTCTGGTTTTGTACTTTTAGAGGGTCTTAATTGGGCTGGTAATAAATATATAAGTGACTTTTCTCACCTCTTTTGGGCTTTTTCATCTTGATTTTCTGCACAGAATGCCTTCACCTCAAACTCCACGGCACAGCGCTGCACAAACACAGACACAACTTTTACTCCAATTAATTAGACAAATACATTTCAAGCTATTATAGTAAAACATTTTTACTATTTTAATTTAGCGCTGCACGATTAAACGTTAAAAGATCGTGATCACAAACACACACTCAAACTTATTCCTTCATTTGAAGCTTCAAATAAAGACTGTATCAGTTACATCATTACACCAGTAGGTGGTGACAAGTGATGTTTAAAAAATATAATTGAATCATTCATTCAAGAGATTCATTCAAAAACACTGAATCATCAAGTAACAAAACAAATGAAGTATATGAGTGAGTGAGTCATTGAATCATTCATTCGATAGATTTTAAAAAACAAAATAATAATAAACAATTCAATATTTAAAAAAAAAAACTTGGACAGGAATTAATATTTTGTCAGAACCTCTAGTAAATTACACGTTTAGTTGTCTATTCAGAATCATGGGAGAATTGTGATCTGTATTAAAAAATTCTAAATTTATCAAAATTATGTAGCTTCACTTTAAATAAAAAAAAAATATATATATATATAAAACTCATTAAACTAATTTAGTTTCATCTTCACATTTCTCATTTTCATTTAGTGCAACTTAAAATTACTAAACCTAAAACTGAAACAAAATGGAATTAAAAACTGTATTGACATTTAAAAATATATATAATATAGCTGCAAGCAGTGATGATGGGCCCAACCCCGGCGCCACTGCCACTCCGGAGGCTTTAGGGAGACTGTGCATGACAGGCAATATGCATTTAAACTGAGTGAATGTAAAAGGATTTTGTCAAGATATGAGACTCTTCCTGTTGCCCTTTTTGTCATTAATTTAATTCCTTGCCATGGCAACACAGTTAGGATATCCAATATCCATTTGCAATGTAGCATTGTCTATGTCTTGGCATCATGTTCAGAAAGTTTGGTGTGAATCATAAGAATCTCCAACGAGAAATAGTTAAAAAAATAAAGACTGATTTTTCAAAAAATCCACATTCAAACAAAAATAGTCAACGTCTTGTAGGTCGGAGCTAATGACTGTAAATTAGAAAGTTGTCCGGCTTAAAGAGACACATTGGTGACTGTAGGTAAAACTAACCCCCCCACTTTTGTCAAAAGGTTAGTTTATAAGGCTTTGCCAGTGTCTACTGGCTGACAACTTTGACGTTTGTGTCTAGTTTCATGCAATTTGAAGCATGCTAAGGGCCTCAAAAACACCCAAAAAGAATATTAAAGTGCCATGACAACAGTATTTAAGATATCAAGAATCCTTTCACAGGTGTATATCTGCGGTGTCTTGACATTATTCTGATGAAGACTGAAGCAAATCGGGTAAAAATAAAAGTGTGATCTCAAAGCATTTTGAAAGTGACATTTCCTGCCGCCAGTTGGTGGCGCTATAACTTTGACTCACAATAGTCACATCCATGTGATCGGCAGTGGTGGGCAGTAACAAAGAATTTTTACTTCGTTACTGTACTTAAGTACATTTTTCAAGTATCTGTACTTTACTAGAGTATTTTTATTTTGAGCAACTTTTACTTTTACTTCACTACATTCCAAAGCATAAGATTGTACTTTTTACTCCACTACATTTCATAACACATATCGTTACTCATTTTTTAAAAATGAAGAAATCGGCACATGCTCAGAGACGCAAGAGCGGTGTTCGATTCGTGCATGAACTGATTCTTTTCAATCATCCCGTTAAATCGGTTCACAAATAACATCAACAATTCATTCGCGAATTGGACTGATTGTATTGCCTCTGTTCTCGAGTCAACAACTCACTGATTCAACGATCCGTTCAGAGCGACTCTCCAGTGAAAGAATTTACAAGTCTGACTGAAAATTAGCCAAGAACTGGGGATCCTCTGAGTGCGCGCAGAAGTAAGTCAGCCTAATAATGTTGAATTTTAGGATTAATAATTGTAACTGAAAATCATATTTAGGTCAGAACTGTCAGTGGTTTTTAACCAAATCTGCTGTAAAGGGTGATCTGTTTAAGCCCACTGAAATGCTTTAATGCGCACACGTCCACACTAGTGTCTACAGATCTCGATCTCGAATCAAACAGATCAAATCACATTTTAAAACGAACTTGCCGCTTCAAATAACGGTTACATCAATTATATCATTACGCCACTAGGAGGCGCCAAAGTGACGTAAAATGGATTTGACATTGAATGATTCATTCAAAATATTTGTTCAAAACCATTGATTCATCCAGTAATGAAACAAGTGAAGTAGTTATGAGTGAGTCATTAAATCATTCATTCAAACCCATTTTTAAATAATTAAATTACATATATTTAAATAGACTGCAGCAATTAATATTTTGCAATAGGATTATATAAAATACATAATATACTTTTTTTTTTACTTAAGTACATTAAAAATCAAGTACTTTTGTACTTTCACTCAAGTAAAATTGAAAACGAGCACTAAATACTTTCACTTGAGTAATATTTTATAATACGTATCTGTACTTTTACTCAAGTACTTGATTTGTGTACTTCGTCCACCACTGGTGATCGGCTTCCTACAACAAACACACAGCTGAAGTTTCATAAAAATCAATCAATGTATGCGGAAGTTATAACACACTTCCTGTTTCCCTTTTCTTGCCATAAATTTGTTTCAATGGCACAGCCAAACCGTTCAAGATATCAAAAATCCACTCGCAATTTAACATCATCAATGTCTTGACTTCATGCTGACCGAGTTTGGTTCCTAGGAGGAGTATATCAAATTTCAGAGCATGCGTTTTTCAAACAACCCACACAGGCCGACTTCCTGCTGGGCTGGCGTATGACTTTGAGTGCAAAAGTTATACGGCCCGATGAGATATATAACTGTATGAAGTTTGTAACTGTAGGGGAAAAGAGGTGCGCTACAGAGCTCATCAAATCCAATGATATATAAGGGTGTGCCACAGAGGTTCAAGAGTTTTTGAGTATGTTAAAGGACCCAAAAGTGCCTGAAAGGTCAAAAAAGGGCAAATTTACCTAAGGAAAACAATAGGGCCCAATATGTTTGTGGTTATGATGTTTTTAGTCATTACGTCATTTACCTTTCCTGGGTCTGTCGGCGCCGGCTGCAGAGCTACAGAACAAGGCAGGTTATCTGGAAACTGAAAGAAAACACATGCGATCGCGGTTTCAGAAATCACAACATATTCACCCACACAAACCCACTTAAAGAGCCCCTTTTATGCTTTTTCAGATATTCTCTTTTATGCAGTGTGTAACTGAGATGTTTCTGAATGTTAAAGGTCTGCAAAGTTTCAAAGATCAAAGTTCAAATAAATGGAGTTGTCGTCTCTTAAATGAAAAAATCGATTCTGAACTGAAACGAGTCGTCAGTAATTCCAGTCTCACTTCCTGCTGAACCTATGTAGGTTTGTAACTCATTTGCATAATTCCAGTCTTTGGTCTTCATTGGCTGAACAGCGTCTCTTTGCCCTGCCCTCAAACACTGTAGTTGTATCTGAGACTGGAAGAGTTTGGTTTGTGTTGTTCATGTCGAGAAGACGCTGTTTTCTGCTGCCAAAGCAAATCCACTGTGATGAGATTGATACGGTAAAACTGACGCCATCGTTACTGATCATATCACTGTGTATCAAGAGCTGAGATTCAGATATGATAATGAGCGATTGGTTTCTGAACAATCACTACACACTGGGTCGTCTGACCAATCAGAGCAGAGCAGGCTCTCAGAAAGGCGGGGTTTAGAGAGACCGAATCTTTGAACTAACCGTTTCAGATACTGTGAGAAAAGAACTGATGCTGCAATGGACATTATGAGAAAATTAAAGTGTTTCTGACCTTGGATGAATATAAACCTGTTGTAGGAGACTCCAAAACAAAATTATAAATCTTTAAAATAGCATAACAGGGGCACTTTAAAGCAAAAGTTTGTCTTTCTTCTATGAATAAAAGTGACCAAAACTGACTCTAACCTCAAAGAAGAAGGGATACGCATTGTCTCCGAGCTTGCGCAGGATCTTTTCTTGCACTTTGGAGTGAACGCTGCGTTCCTTGTCCTGGAGAGGAGGATAGACCTGCCGTGTGCACAGGAAAATATCCCTGCGGAACGCGATTCCCAAGACGTCCATATCGTCCCGACCATACCGGAATGTACAGGACAACATGACGTAGACTAGAGGAGATAAACACACATACAGTAGATTAATTCATCTACACAGGCTTCACAGGCTCAACACACACATACAGCTCAACACTGCCATCTGTCTGTGAACGTGAACTCACCTTTCTTTCCCTTCACCTGCTCTGGGTCGATCAGCACTACACCATCTGAAAACACCAGAGAGAGAGATGTTATTTTAATGTCACTCAGATACAGTTATAGTTTTTTATTAATATGTTTATAAAAGCTTTTATTTTTTAAATTGTACTTAAAAAAAAATAAAAAAAAAAGGNTTTAAACAACTTTCACTAAAAATTAAAATAAAAACAAAAAAATATACATATAAAATTAATTCAAAATATTAATAAAAACTATATAGACATATAACATATATAACAAAATTACTATATAGTTTGAATTAATTTTTATTTCAGTTTTAGTTATTTTAGTACATCAATTAAACTAAATGAAAATGAGAAATGTTGCTTAAAATGAAATAAAATAAGTTTTTTAGTTAAAGTTAATTTTATTTTAAGTTACAAATGTTTTTGTGGTTTTGGTTTTAGTAACTATAATAATTCTCTCCATTCAGTTTGATTTATATGTATGTAATATATATGTAAGATATTCATAATGTACATTATAATGCATTTTAATAAATAATTGTAACCAAAGTTAAAATGCATTATAATATTTGCAGATTCCTTATTACATCTGAAATTGGTTGTCATGTGTTTTAATGCTTTATACTTTATAAAGGTGTAACATTACTATTATAATGTATTATAACTGTGGTTACAATTATTCATGAGATCATACAATGCAAGTAAAGTTTTTTAAGTAAGGCGTTACCAAAGTTTTATCTTCTGCTCTGTACAAAAGTTCAAGTATAGTGAATTCTGACCTGGTTACACAACATTTGACCAACAGAGGATCTAAACGTCACAGATTGACCTTATCACAGTTTTGCAGTGGAGTAAATGCTACTAATTAGATGATTTCATGATGTTTTATTATTAAAACAAGGTTTCTCAAACTGGGGTTCAGTTGATGAAAAGCTAATCATTGATTATAAAAAAGGTGAAATAAAATTAAACAAAATAAAATAAAATAAAATAAAATAATTGACCGTTCACAAAGAGTATGTATCATCAAGGCCTGGTGTGGCTGTACAGTGATTTTTATGTGAGCCGTGATTGGGTTCTAAACTCACCAACGGGATCAACAAAGTCGCAGTGGTCAACAAAATCCCGTTTCCCCATGTAAACGCCAACCTATGACATCACACACAGTTAACCAATCACCGCACTAAATAACACACAAACATTAGCTAACAACACTGACACTACTACACAAAACAGCACTGATACAATGAAACTGAAAACAGACAAAAGTGATGAAAAGGGAAGGACAGATACTCACAGATTTGTCTCTGGAGAGTTTCTTGTAGATGACGTGTTTGGGACTCATTGTGTCTCTTAAATCAGAAATAGAAACCACAATGATAAAAAATACTCATTAATAATATTCATTATTTCATAATAATCATAATATTATAAACAAATTCAGTCATCTCTGGTTTTTTAACTGATGGCTCTTGGTTTCAGAGGATTTTTAGACTCTTTTAGACTGAATGTGTATCAGTAAACACACACACACACACACACACACACACACCTCATCAGCAGTTTCAGGTCTGAGCCGATGACTCACAACACTAATCTAGTGTAACCTAAACCTCAAGTCAACACACACTTAACTGCTTAAGAGTGCTAACTGCTTTGATTGGATCATTATTGCAGTGATTATTATGTTTCTTGCGTGTTATATGCAGTGTTGGGGGTAACACATGATTACATAACTCGCGTTACTTGTAATATTACTTTTCCCAAGTAACTACTAAAGTAACACATTACCTTTAAATTTACAAGAAAATATCTGAGTTACTTTTTCAAATAAGTAATGCAAATTACTTTGCTTTCCCATTTATTGACTGACAGCTCTCCTGTCCCATTGTTGAGAGCTGAAGGCGTAGGATGTAGCGCAAGCGCTTTGAACTGTGAGAGGCGTTACACTTTCTTCGTAAGTTGAATACAGAAGGCGTAGGATGTAGCGTAAGCATTTTGAACTGTGAGAGGCGTTACACTTTCTTCGTAAATTGAATACAGAAGGCGTAGGATGTAGCGTAACCGCTTTGAACTGTGAGAGGCATTACACTTTCTTCGTAAATTGAATACGGAAGGCGTAGGATGTAGCGCAAGTGTTTTGAACCACAAGAGGCGTTACACTTTCTTCATAAGTTGAATACAGAAGCCGTAGGATGTAGCGTAACCTTCTCTCTGAACTGAGAGGCGTTACACTTTCTTCGTAAGTTGAATACGGAAGGCGTAGGACGTAGCATAAGCGTTTTGAATTACGAGAGGCGTAACACTTTCTTCGATGAACACTCTGTAAAGTCTCCTCCAGCACATCACAAAGACTTTCAGTGAATTTATGGTCTGGACTCAGAGTTGCCAATTCATGTGTGAAAATGAATCTTCATGCTCCCTCCCAACCATTCTTTCACAATTTGAGCCTGATAAATCTTGAATACGTAAAACTGGAGTATGGCAATGATGTTTCTTCCTACATGTTTGTTTAAGAAATGAAAAGCTACACACTCCATCAATTAGGGTTAAAAGAACTGTTGTCAAACATATAACATGCTAGAAACATAATAATCACTGCAATAATCTAGTCATAGACTATTAAGCATTCGCCTATTTAAATCCAAACAGCGACTTTTTTTTCTTTTTTTTTTGTCCAGGCAGTGTATAATCCATTTGTTCTCAGATCTGAACGGGTCCTGCAGCAGTGACACTCACCTGTCTGTGCTCAGATGCAGATACAGTTGTGTGTCCAGTTAAAGTGTGTTGTTGTGGACGACGGTGTTCAGGGCCAGTATTTGTAACCTGTGACTCCGCCCACCGCCTAGCCATTCGTTTACCGTCAGCGAGATTAGCGTCTCTGGCTTGCAGAAGTAATGAAGATGCAAAACTAATCCAATCATTGTATCACACGAAAATCATGGTTATATCACACCCATGGCAAATAAGCAACAAGGAAATACATTTAGAATAATAAGGCGTGCGCTGACAGATTATGAGGGATCTGAGGACTGAATAGGGTTTCTTATGAGGTGAAGGGTCAGTTAGGACCATCTAAGCAATAAAGAGTTGATTCTCAATGTAGATTCAAACCTTACCTAAGTTTACAGGACTGATGATTAAACAAAAATTATCTTGCCTGAAAACAACATTTCAAATCATACAAATCTATAGTTTCACTAACAATTTACTCATTAACATTAACTAATAATGAGCAGTACAGTTAATTTTTGTTAACTACTGTTAAGAAATGAAACCCTATTGTAAAGTGTTCCAGGTATGTTTTCAAAACATTATTTTCTGAATCAGACTGATTGGTGTCGTCTTTTACTAGTAGATCTATGAGTGTCATATAAATTAAGGTTAATAGCTGGGCTCTTACTGGAACACTGGATTGACCAATCAGAAGAAAGGACTGGAACGTTCCATAATGCATGTGTATGGATAATCAAAGAAAGAGGGGGCTGGAGAAACACTCTGAGCGCTCGGTTGATAAACCCTGCGATTTAAACCCGTGTTGTCGGTCTCAGCAGTCTCGGTGCTGATGTCAGCGCAGTGGATTACACACGCAGAGAAAAGACCCTCTTATCGCTCTCATCACACGTACACAGAGTCCAAGAAACAGCAGCCAAACTCCCTTTTGTCCATAGAGAGGCCTGGAAATCAGCTGATTTGTGAGAATTCGGGCTGCACAATATTAATAAAAAACTGACATTAATAGATCTTACTTTTCTGCAACATATATTGTGATATACAAAAAATACAGGAATTTTCAGCAGATTTGAGTAGAATATCATAATAATATAGAAGATTAGAGACTTGAATAGCTCTATGGCTTTTTAATGGCAAAATCCTTTTAGGGTTGAACTAATGTGAAATGTTTCTCTTTGTGAGCTTTGGTTTGGAGTGGCTGAAATGCATCTTTACGCACAACTGCGTAAACATTTCACACAATATTAGTTGTTTTCATGCCTTTTGCACAACATTGCACCATTTCATGCTTTTCATCTTCAGAAAGATCTTTCTTCCTCCCCATATTGCATGAAAACTGTGACTTGCTTAATAAAGTAGGGTTTCCATAGATCTGGCAAATTATTTTGTCTGATATTGATACCAGTTATCTAAAAAGACATGGATAAATAAACAAACATTTTCTTAGAAAAACTAAAATCTGAATGTTTATTGTACTGAAATCTTACCGATACGTCACTTACATAATAATTTGGAACACGGTGTATTTAAGGAAAGTTTCACTGTAATAAAATACATATTTTTTATTTCTAAACAGATAATTGGAGCATGTTTTAAAAGAAAATATTATTTCAGTCTTTTTATTTCAAAATTTCATGTTTAATTCAATGTTACTCACCATTTCTTTGTCATTATTTGTGAAATTTACTAGCAATTTCTGAGTGAAAATTGTTTTAAAGTGAATGCTACACCAATTTTTTTTTTCTAGTGCTCAGTGGTTTTATAGCTTCAACCAGCTCAGACAAAAAAAATCATTATTAAAATTAAAAATATTAAACAAAATAAGAAATATACTGTAATAAAACTATTGTACTGTAAAATAAAAATGAGTAATGAAATTACTTTTACTGTAAAATTACAATACTAATACTTATGCCTTGATTTATTCATTTGGCAGGTTGCTGGTATTCGAAATCAAATACTGTCTGAGTAGTTACTACTAGTAGTACGTACTATATAGTATGAACCAGTCTATGGTATGAACATGTGTAGTATGAATGCAATCCGGTGTCATGGAACTACATCCGCCATGTTGTTGTAAATTGTGTCACTTTACTGCCATTCATAAATCCTCTCCAGTGGCCTCATGGGACAGTAAAGTGTCTATCGAATGCACACTTCAGAATCTCGCCGGAAGTAGTAGGTCATCCGGGGACTTTTCGCCCACTGTTTTTGGAATACTATGTATTCGGACATACTACTCTTTTGGCGTTCTGTTTTTCGCATACTGTACAGTAGGGAAGTATTCGATTTCGGACACTGTGTTCATTTACACGCATGCGGCTCATGATATCAAGCATGTATAGTTCGCAATAAAACCAGTAGCGCATATTTAATTAAGTCGGAGCCTGTGCGATTTGACATTAAGCCATATTGCGACATCGATTTTATTTCGATATATTGTGCAGCCCTAGATTCAACATAATCGAAAATAGACACGGTCAGTCAATGGTCATGTGATACTTACGTTTACGTTAGAAAACGTAGCCTGTTTTTTTTTTTTATCTCACATACATGGACTCCGCAACATGTTTAAAACACTTTCCAGACACTATAAACATAAATATGACTCGCTCGCTCTAATTGACATGACTCTCCCTTTTAAGTTGTTTTTAATAATCCAAGAAAAAGACAAACAAATGCAAGTAACGTCTCACACATTTTATGGTGTGCAAACATTAAGCAGACATGTACAGAGACCTCATATACATTAGCAACAATTACCTTCCACAGTCCGTTGAGCGATACAATACAGCACTCACTCACAGCCCCACCCACAAATGAGTCAGAGGGGTGGGGCTAAACGCAAGCCACACCCACAAGTCATCAATAAAGTGTGCTGTCCCCTCCACTCACTATCTGAATCCAAGTGCACTTGTTTGGCACCTTGCCAGACTCCAGCGTTGAACATTGGGGACATGAGTGTTTTAAAACGAGCCACGGCAGCTATCGTGACGGCAGATACATCATTTATAGTGTTAGAGAGAGTATGAAGGAGCATTACAGTCATTTGTTTTTTTTAAACTTTAAGTGCAAACGTCACCAGTTCCGCTGGTAGATAACAAGTACACTTGTTTTCCTTCGCAAAACAGCTGAGCAGAGTTTGATACAGTATTTGAAACAGACGTCATGCTCGGAGGAAACGCTGTGAGGATATGAGCTTGTGTGCATCGAAAATAAAAATAAAATAAAGAAGATCAGAGCATCGCTTTCTCCACTAAAACACACACATCTCATCGCACACATTCAGCATCACCGCATACATTAACACACACACACGATCATCCAGGTCCGGAGGGGAGGGGCTTATGATAAAGAGCGCTGTGATTGGACCAAATAATGTGTGACACGGCCTCGTTTTCAGTTGTCAAATTAAATAATTACGGTCTATAAATCATTTCGAGTACCATACTGTAGACCCCATTAAAATAAACTATAAGAGGGAATTGTGGGAAATACTTTTGAATGTCCTATGCATGACAAACAAACTTTTGATTTTGAATGTGACAATCAGATATCATACAAAAACAGACAGTCAGGAGTTTGTGTGTAAATCTCACGAAAATGGTCAAGTGAATCAAAATAATTGCATTTTACATAAAAACGGTTAAATTTGCTTTGATGTTTTATACATTATTCAAACATTTTCCCCCCAAAATTCATTAGTGCAATCTAATAAATTCTCGTTACTGTGATGTGGGAAAAATAGCAGTGCTGTCAAACGATTAATTCCAATTAATCACATCCAAAATAAAAGTTTGTTTACATAATATATGTATGTACTGTGTATATTTATTATGTATATATAAATACACACACATACATGTTTTTATTTAAGAAATATTTACATGTATACATGTATATTTATATAATATATAAATCTAATATATGCATGTTTGTGTATTTATATATATACATAATATATGTGTGAGTACTGTATATATTTATTATGTAAACAAACTTATTTTGGATGCGATTAATCGTGATTAATTTTTTGACATCACTAAAAATAGTATTTAACATATATTTATCATAATATATTATATAATAACAGCAGTTGTACTGGCTTCAGTTAATGCAGATTCTAATAAATCTAATAAAGCTCTTTGTGGACATCATGATCCTTACTGTATTACAGTATGAGAATTTATTTTTCATTCGTGACAATGGCCTTTTTTATGCAATACCATAATGAAAAATAAGTACATGGGGGTTAAATGTGCTTAGAAGTAAAAAACGTCAATGCAATTAATCATATAAACAGAAATTCATCCTAAAGAAAATTGGGTTCCTGTTCAATGCATGTATTTTATTCCAGTTTGTAAAGGGGAGATGCAGGATTTCCTGGGACAACTGTTTGGTGAACAGTGCCATCCACTGAGCTCAACTGGAACTGCTGCAGTAAACAGCATTATCTCACACTCACACACTCACACACTCACACACTCACACACTCACACACTCACACACTCACACACTCACACACTCACACACTCACACACTCACACACAGCTTAATGGCCTGTATCTGCATAAGGCAAAGCATAAATGCACACAAACACACTAATTCAAAGCAGTGTTAAAATAAGCAGTAAGAGTCGTGTAGGACAATGAGAGTAATTCGCATAATCTTCACTGCCCCACATCTATTGTGTGTGTGAGACAACCGACAGTACATGAAAGCTGATATAAATATTTATGTATAATACGTGTACGGTGCTGCCCAATCATACAGGTTGGCAGAACGCATGCACGCAGGTAGCCAAACAGACGGCATTGTGGGAAAGGTAGTTCAAGAGGCCAGTGGGACGTGAGGGTGGGCTCACTTTCTTTCTGTGTTTACAGTCTGTTTCAACCAATCGCTGTGGGGGCCGATCACATGTCAGACCAAAGCACGGCCTTGCTGCCTTTCTCAACGCTGGCCACGTACGCGCCCGATGGAGACCAGGACACCGAATTTATGGCAGAACTACAAAAAGGACAGAAAGACAGGAAGTTTATGAGAGCTGTCGAGTGTGGAAGGAAACATAAATCGAAAACGAAACAATTTGTAGGTTTGCCATATGTATTTTTGGAACGCAATACTACTCATATTATTTCTGCAGTTTGTAGTATGTGAATTTGCTGTGTATGCATGTACTATTACCCAGATGACCTGCTACATTAACTAAATTATGCAGAATACAACCAGAACACACTGTGTGAAATACTGTATCCTAGTGCTGAGTTGACATCATCAATTAATTGATTTTATATTGATATTGATTCTTAAATCTCAAAATCGATCTTTTAGTATAAGGTGTTAACAGGTGAAGCTTAAACAAAACTGCTCTAAACAATATTTGTAGAGTGCCTATCAGCCACTAATCACATCAAATTCTATCATTTAATTATTAAATTCCAACAATAAATACTGTTTGTCATCGCTGTAGCCGCGAACGATCATTTCTTCCTCTTTACTACTAGTTACAGCATGAAATAAACATGCATGAACATCAGAAGGAATGTGAAATTTTGATGTTGTGGGAAAAAATGTTTGGTCCCCATAAGGAATGATTTATAAATCATACTAAATTATGTTTCTTTTGTGCATGTAAAAATGCAGAATGTTTTCTGTAAGGGTTTGTTTAGGGTTAGGGGATAGAAAGTAAAGTTTGTACAGTATAGACATCATTATGTCTATGGAAAGCCCTCATAAAACACAAAAACCCATCGTGTGTGTGTGTGTGTGTGTGACGTCCTGCTCACCTGTGACCCTTATCAAGAGTTTTGTCTAGTTTTCCTGTTAGAACGTTCCAAATGTACAGAACACCGTCTGCAGAACCGGCCGCCACGTAACTTCCATCAGGACTGAAAACACAAACACTCAAGAGTTCATAAGTGTGTACAGTAACAGTTAAGGGTGCTTAATGAGTTTATCATCTGACGTTTATATAACACAGGGTTTCTTAAACAGGGGGTTGCGAGTCGATAAAAGGTAAATAAATCAAATGTAGCGTAAAAAAAATGTTTTACAGTACAACTGTAATTTACAAACACCATATTATTAATATACTAATATATAAATGAATATATTTCTGTCATACATTTTGTATACCTAGAGTAAAAACTAATAATAATAATAAATATAGCTGCAAGCAGTCATTAAGGGGCCAAGCAAGAAGTAAAATCATCAGTAAAATATAGCATTTTATGTACTTTATTGAAGTTAGTTGCAATTTAATATTTTGTTCAGTTATAGCGCCACCAACAGATGCAATCCCACCACTTTTTTTTTTTATGTGTCCTCAGAGTGTGACCTTAAATAAGTGTGTCAAATTTGGTGAAAATATCTAATTTCGTTTAGGAGTTATAAAAAATTGTTTAGTTTATGGTTTAGTTTCAAACGGAATAACGGTTTCGAAGATATTCATGAACGTTGTTTTAACGCTAAATCGCAGCTGCACAAACCATAAGGTGAAACCTAGCATGTTAGGTATCGTTGGATTTGGCAAGGATTCAGGAATCTAAGGAGATGAATCCCATGAAAATAAATCAACCACATCAAAAGTTATGAGCATAAGAATATTTGATTACACCACTAGGTGGCGCTGTCTCGAAACATCTCAGGCTCATTCAGGGCATCGTGCTGATGACCCATACCGAAATTCGTAATAACAAGCTAATGCGGTAAAAAAACAAAATACAGCATTTTGCTACAAAATGCGAAATGACCGACACCCAAAATGGCCGATATGGTAAAATTGGATATTCAACTCGGCATGCTGCCCTGAATCTAACTAAACCAGTTTTATTATTTTTGGCCCAACCGTTCGTTTGGAAGTTATAAGCTTTCTCCAGACCAGTAGGTGGCGCTGTGCCGAAACACAGCATGTAGCCTCAGGTCATGCTTGTGATGACACGTAGCAAGTTTGGTCAGAATAAGCTAAAGTGTTAAGGAGATACAGCCTCGCATCCAATTTGGCATGTTCTTCTTCGAATTTGTTTGCGCGTTATTCGAGAATGGTTATGTTCATCGAAAAGCTTTTGATAACTTTTTGCCAGTATAGTCTGAAGATGATCTGATTGATTTTCATGAAAATAGGAGGTGGGAAAAGTTTCATGAAGGAAAATGACGTCATAGGGTGCAATCGAATCGTATTTGAGCCTAGCATACATATATCTCATAAAAAACACATCTGTGTGGCTGAAAAGACTCAAACCAGCCCAATTATACAGGGCTTCCCTAAGACTGACTAGTCAACTAATTATTTAGGGAAAAATGTGTATGAACAATATGAAAGACAAACTCATGCACATAGCGGCTCTTACCTGAATGTGACCCTGGTGAAGTCTGAACCGCACTTGAATCCTTGAGCACTGCAGAAACATGAGAATTGTTTTTACAATATAATTAGAAATCCTGATGCATTTAAAGTTGGAATACCAGACAGTAAAAAAGTAATGTACAATTAACAAATAAACTATTATACATAAAGTAAACAAAGTGCAACGCACTTGAACGTCTGTCGCACTGCATTACTGCGCAGATCGATTATTTTCACCAGGTCATCACGAGAGCAGGTCAGGAGCTCGGTCCGGTCTTGATTGAGGTCCAAAGACGTCACGCGTCCCAGTAACTCCAACTCATTCACGATAGTCTCTGCTCTAAACACACACACATAAAACCCCAGAAATATTAGTGACTGAGCCACTGAACTGGATATACAAGTACAAATATGAGCACTGGATCCAAATCATGACTCGCCTGATGTCCCAGAAACGAACTTTCTTATCGAAGTGTCCGCTCATCACACACTGCTCCGTGCAGACGATGTCATTACAGCTAGAACCAGCAAACACTGTCTTCATGCCTGAGAAAGAGAGTCTTATTAGGATGATATTTCAAGACAATTAAAAGCAACTAGAAATTTTCATGAATAAAGTACTAATTGGTGTCAAATTTCTTTCAAAAGTGGTTAAGGCACAAATTTATGGTTTTATTTTTTTAAGCTTGTTTCTGCTGGAAATGAAAAAAAATAAAAAATGGAAATGAAAAAAAATAAAAAATGCAATTGTGAGTATATCTCACAACTCTGAGGAAAAAAGTCAGGATTGCGAGATATAAACTCGCAACAGCAAATTTATTTCTGAAAATCGCGACTATTTCTCAGAATTGAGACTAAATTTGAGTATCGTGACTTTATTTCTGAGTATTGAGACTATTTCTCAGAATCGCAACTTTATTTCTCAGTATTGTGAATTTATTTCTCAGAATCACAACTTTACTTCTCCGAAATGCAACTTTGTTCTTAGTATTGTGACTTTATTTTTGAGTACTGCGACTATTTATCAGAATCGCAACTTTATTTCGTCGAAATGCAACTTTAGTTCTTAATATTGTAAATGTATTTCTTCGAATCGCAACTTTATTTCTCCGAATCGCAACTTCACTTCTCAGAATTGCAACTTTATTTCTCAGTATTGTGAATGTATTTCTCAGAATCGCAACTTTATTTCTCAGTATAATGACTATTTCTCAGAAACGCAACTTTATTTCTTAGTATTGTGACTTTATATCTGAATCGCAACTTTATTTCTCCGAAACGCAACTTTATTTTTTATTATAGTGACTTTATTTCTTAGTATTGTGACTATATATATCCGAATCGCAACTAAATTTTTTAATATAGTGACTATTTATATCCGAATCGCAACTTTATTTCTTAGTATTGTGACTATTTATATCAGAATCACAACTTTATTTCTCAGCATTGTGAATTTATTTCTCAGAATCGCAACTTTATTTCTTAGTATAATGACTATTTCTCAGAATCGCAACTTTATTTTTTAATATAGTGACTATTTATATCGGAATCGCAACTTTATTTCTTAGTATTGTGACTTTATATCTGAATCGCAACTTTATTTCTCAGAATCGCAACTTTATTTTTTAATATAGTGACTATTTATATCCGAATCGCAACTTTATTTCTTAGTATAATGACTATTTCTCAGAATCACAACTTTATTTCTCAGAATCGCAACTTTATTTCTTAGTATAGTGACTTTATTTCTTAGTATTGTGACTATTTATATCCGAATCGCAACTTTATTTCTTAGTATAATGACTATTTCTCAGAATCACAACTTTATTTCTCAGAATCGCAACTTTATTTCTTAGTATTGTGACTTTATATCTGAATCGCAACTTTATTTCTCGGAATCGCAACTTTATTTCTTAATATAGTGACTTTATTTCTTAGTATTGTGACTATTTATATCAGAATCGCAACTTTATTTCTTAATATTGTGACTATTTATATCCGAATCGCAACTTTATTTCTTAGTATAATGACTATTTCTCAGAATCACAACTTTATTTCTCAGAATCGCAACTTTATTTCTTAGTATTGTGACTTTATATCTGAATCGCAACTTTATTTCTCGGAATCGCAACTTTATTTCTTAATATAGTGACTTTATATCTGAATCGCAACTTTATTTCTCGGAATCGCAACTTTATTTCTTAATATAGTGACTTTATTTCTTAGTATTGTGACTATTTATATCAGAATAGCAACTTTATTTCTTAGTATAATGACTATTTCTCAGAATCGCAACTTTATTTCTCAGAATCGCAACTTTATTTCTTAGTATTGTGACTATTTATATCCGAATCACAACTTTATTTCTCAGAATAGCAACTTTATTTCTTAGTATTGTGACTATTTATATCCGAATCGCAACTTTATTTCTTAGTATAATGACTATTTCTCAGAACCACAACTTTATTTCTTAGTATAATGACTATTTCTCAGAATCACAACTTTATTTCTTAGTATTGTGACTTTATTTCTTAGTATTGTGACTATTTATATCCGAATCGCAACTTTATTTCTTAGTATAATGACTATTTCTCAGAACCACAACTTTATTTCTTAGTATAATGACTATTTCTCAGAATCACAACTTTATTTCTTAGTATTGTGACTTTATTTCTTAGTATTGTGACTATTTATATCCGAATCGCAACTTTATTTCTTAGTATAATGACTATTTCTCAGAACCACAACTTTATTTCTTAGTATAATGACTATTTCTCAGAATCACAACTTTATTTCTTAGTATTGTGACTTTATTTCTTAGTATTGTGACTATTTATATCCGAATCGCAACTTTATTTCTTAGTATAATGACTATTTCTCAGAACCACAACTTTATTTCTTAGTATAATGACTATTTCTCAGAATCACAACTTTATTTCTTAGTATTGTGACTTTATTTCTTAGTATTGTGACTATTTATATCCGAATCGCAACTTTATTTCTTAGTATAATGACTATTTCTCAGAACCACAACTTTATTTCTTAGTATAATGACTATTTCTCAGAATCACAACTTTATTTCTTAGTATTGTGACTTTATTTCTTAGTATTGTGACTATTTATATCCGAATCGCAACTTTATTTCTTAGTATAATGACTATTTCTCAGAACCACAACTTTATTTCTTAGTATAATGACTATTTCTCAGAATCACAACTTTATTTCTTAGTATTGTGACTTTATATCCGAATCGCAACTTTATTTCTTAGTATAATGACTATTTCTCAGAATCACAACTTTATTTCTTAGTATTGTGACTTTATATCTGAATCGCAACTTTATTTCTCAGAATCGCAACTTTATTTTTTAATATAGTGACTATTTATATCCGAATCGCAACTTTATTTCTCAGAATCGCAACTTTATTTTTTAATATAGTGACTATTTATATCAGAATCACAACTTTATTTCTTAGTATTGTGACTTTATTTCTCAGAATCGCAACTTTATTTCTTAGTATAATGACTATTTCTCAGAATCACAACTTTATTTCTTAGTATTGTGACTTTATATCTGAATCGCAACTTTATTTCTCAGAATCGCAACTTTATTT
>RJVU01063374.1:2470483-2497708 GCA_003731715.1 Anabarilius grahami | reverse complement strand
CAAAAGGTAAACTTTATAATTTATATAAATAAATTAAAAATATTTTTTTAAATAGGTTATTATACAAAAACAGCTTTTTATGTAAAATTCACTTTATAAAAGACCCATATTTCTACATTTCATTCATGGGGATAACATGGATAATTTGACATGGTTTAGTGTCAGATTTTTGTCCATCTTTTGGAAAATGCAGTTTTATAAGTAAAAAAATTATCCCTTTTACCAGTAAATGCTGCAGACTCCACTATTTGCTATTTTACTAACTGAAAGACATCTTTTCACAGGTATTTTTCAGTTGGATTCATATCTAAATATTATGAAATCACAATTCTAACAATAAAAGATACTTTTTGTCAAAGTTTAGCATTTTTGTAATGAAAAAAATAAAATTAGTTTTTCAATATTGTTACATTATGATGAGACCCCACTTAGAAAATGGACAAAATTCATCCTCAAAATCAACATTTTTGAAAAAACTTATTTTTTTCATTACAAAAAAATGCTAAACTTTGACAAAAAGTAATTTTTATTGTCATAATTGTGATTTCATAATATTTAGATATGAATCCAACTGAAAAATAATTGTGAAAAGATGACTTTCAGTTAGTCAAAAAGCAGATAGCAAATAGTGGAGTCTGCAGCATCTACTGGGAAAAGTGAAAATGTTTTTACTTATAAAACTGCATTTTCCAAAAAATCTGACACTAATTTATGAATTTATGAATTTGACATAAAAAGCTGTTTTTTATAAAAACCTACTCAACAAAATATTTATTTATTTATTTATATAAATTTAAAAGATATGATAAATCCTCCAAAAACTGCACAAATATAAAGTAAAAACATTAATAAACAGAGTAAAATTACATTTGTTTTTTAAAAAACAATTATTTTGTTACAAAATTACATTTTGTTGCCTGGGGTCTGTGGAGACCCCAAAGACCCTGAGTGTGACTTTTTTTCTACACTAACATAAAAACAAGACATCACTCCAATATATGTAGATCTAGAAAGTGTTAACAGCTGTACAAAGTTTCATGTCATTTGGACAAAGAAAACTTTTTTTTTTTTTTTTACATTTTAGCAAACATCGTCTGGGGTCTAAAAAGACCCCAAAGACCTTACAAGGGTTAATGGAAAAAGTAATATCTGGCACTGGTTCCCATGACTTTGCCAGGTGTTTTTCAACTGGTTCAGTGTTGTTATTGTTGACTAAAAGTATTAAAAATGTTGGTTATTAAAGTAATAAAGTTTAAACAAAATAAAATATAAATATTAGATGGAATACATAAATTTACTGCCTTGGCAACAAACTGAAATAAATAAGTTTAACCCTGTTCAGTCATTTTTTGTTTTTTAGAATATTTTACTTCATCTGAATGGTACGAAACTTTTTGGTACGAAGGTTTTGGCACTTGCTATGTGAACACACACACAAAAAAACCTGCATGGACATGATTAGAAAAAGGTTAAATGGTCCTAAAAATATATATATATATATATTTAAGTTAGAAATGTCATTTTCAGATCTATATGCTCAAAAAGTGAATAAATGGATTACAACTACTGCATAAATATAATTTAGTACCATAAAATCCCCTAAAAATACAAAATATTAAATAAAAAACATTATAGAATTAAAATATAGTACAATCATTTCATTGAAATAAAATATTGTCATTTTTGACACACGCAAACAGGGTTACATACTAAAATTACTAAAACTAAAATAAATATAAATGAATGCTAAATTGAAGTAGTAAAAAAAAACCAACAATGACAAACAAAATTACTAGACATTAAACTAAAATGAAAGCTTTTATTTTTATATTTCCAGTTAAGTTTCCCCTTGACAGACCCCGAATTAAACTAAGCAAAATCTCAATCACACTTCATCATCTCAGAAGACACGCTTCTGAAAACAAACTTACGGGTCAATGGGAAGAGGTTCCTTCGCTGCGTCCGCCAATTCCTTCTGAAGCTTCGCCTGTCTGCGCCTACGATGACATCAAATGTGTTAAACACGCTGTGCAAACACACATTTAAACTCTACAGAAACTCCCAGTCAGTTTCAAACAGCCAATCAGGTGGAGAATCATAATGTGCTTATAGAGGGTCAGGAAATGAGCCCCGTTTATTCAGCACAGACGGTCAGAAACTGACGGGTGGCGCCCGGTTGCACCTTCTCATTGTTTTTAAAAGACCCTTAACGACTGATCAATTAATCAGTGAGATTGAGAACGAGGTTCAGATCACACACATATGGGCCGTTAACGACTGCTTTACATGAGGAGCTGGAAAACATCTTCCCAGCTTTAGGATTTTAAGCAAAAGCTTGTATAAAACAAAGGGTGTCAAGATTTAAAGTGACAACGACTCATTTCAGCAGTTCAGAATCGCTTCTTTTAGGAGACAATAACTGCATTTATCTGAACTTTGAAACTTGCAGACCTTTTACAGGGAGTTTCTGAAATAGAGGCACTTTAAAACATCAGTTAAATAGTGTTTCTGACCTGGTGTCCTTCTCGTTCTCAGCGTTGAGTCTGTTGGCCTCCTGGGCTTTCTCCGCCATCCAGCGCGTCACCAGCTCCTGATTGTCCTCCGTGGTTTTCCGCAGTTTCTCCTCCAGAGCGCCGAACGTGATCTGCAGGGCGTCGTACTCGTCTCGCAGAGTCTGATTGGCTCGTTCCAAATCGGCCAGACTGTTCCGGAGGTCACGACACTCCCCTTCCAGACGGGAGATCTGCTGCTGATACTCCAACATCCTGGAAAATGCACAATTATAGCAAATCTCAGCTGTGAGATTGTTTCATCGCATGTGAAATTGCATCATAAATGTAACTATGTTATCGTTCAGCTCTTTATATAAAGATGGATATGCAATACATACAGTACACTCACATGAAGTGATATAAACAAATCTCAACTGCTTAATTGTTTATATCATTGCAAAATGTAACTATAAAACACTATCCTGCTGATCTAAATCGAACAAGTAATAAACTTACTTGGCTTCATTACTCTGGATTTCTTTGTCTTTCTGCTGAATCTGGTTGTTCAGTTCAATCACATTCTGAGCCAACTGCAAAAAAACACAAAGAGATTTTTATTGCAATGTTTTCCAAAATAAAATAAACACAAAAACAGAATTTTTTGAATCATTTTCCTTTATATGCATATAATATGCCAATTTTTAATGACCACTTGCAGTGCGTTCCAAACGGGATATATCGCCCTCCGAAGGGCACTTCAGAGTGAAAACAATCATGGCCGCGATATTGAAGGGTCGTTCCAAACCTAAGTGCTCAAAACTGGCCACTTCAAAGGGCCCTTCAGAAATGAAGGATTTCGAAGGGTACTGATGGACACTTCGGGCACCCATGATCCTTTGCACAGGGAAGTTGTTTGACGTCACAGAATAGGTACAGGAGGCTCGATTTTACCTATAAATGTATGTATAGTATTTTTCTATACTACTGTAATATTTATACGAGTTAGATCAAAATGACATTGTACTTCAACAAAAATACTTTACAGCTCCCTTAATCAGTCCATTCAAATGTTTCAAATACAGTGGTGATCAGAATTATTGGCACCCTTGGTAAATATGATCAAAGATGACTGTAATAATAAATCTGCATTGTTTATCCTTTTGATCTTTAATTTCGTAAAATTATCAAAAGTCTAACCTTTCATTGAAGAAAAAGAATTGAAAGTGGGGGGAAATTCACATTATGAAATAAATGTTTATCTACAAAACACGTTGGCCACAATTATTGGCACCCTTTTATTCAATAATTTTTGCAACCTCCTTTTGCCAAGAAAACCGCTCTCACTCTTCTTCTATAATGCCTGATGAGTTTGGAGAGCACCTGACAAGAGATCAGAGACCATTCCTTCATGCAGAATCTCTCCAGATTCTTCAGATTCCAGCTCCATGTTAGAGCTTCTTCTCTTCAGTTCCCTCCACTCATTTTCTTTAGGGTTCAGGTCAGGGAACTGGGACGACCATGGCAGAAGCTTCATTTTGGGCTCAGTGATAACAAACATGTTGGTTTTGATGTTTGTTTTGGATCATTGTCCTGATGGAAGATCCAACCACGGCCCATTATTGTATTTCTAGCAGAAGCTGTCAGGTTTTGAATTTTTATCTGTTGGTATATGATAGAATCCATGAAACCATGTGCCTGAACAAGATGTCCAGGACCTCCAGCAGAAAAATAGGCCCACAACATTAAAGATCCAGCAGTATATTTAACCGTGGGCATGGGGTACTTTTTATCCATGTGTGCACCAAACCCATCTGGTGGGTTTGCTGCCAAAAAGCTATTTTTTAGTTTCTTCTGACCATAGAAGCCGGTCCCGTTTGAAGTTCCAGTCTTGTCTGACAACTGAGTATGCTGGAGATTGTTTCTGGATGAGAGCAGAGGATTTTTCTTGAAACTCTCCGGAACAACTTGTGGGGATGTAGGTTCTGTTTGATAATTTTATTTAGGCTTTCTGAAACTCAAGACTCAACTAATCTCTGCAATTCTCCAGCTGTGATCCTTGGAGAGTCTTTGGACACTCAAACTCTCCTCCTCACCACGCATTAGGATGATTTAGACACACGTCCTCTTCCAGGCAGATTTGTAACATCTTTAGTTGATTGGAACTTCTTAATTATTGCCCTGATGGTGGAAATGGGGATTTTCAATGTTTTAGGTATTTTCTTACAGCCACTTTCTATTTTGTGAAGCTCAACAATCTTTTGCTGCACATCAGAACTATATTCTTTGGATTTACTCATTGTGATGAATGATTAAGGGAATTTGGCCTTTGTGTTTCCTCATGTTTATACTCCTGCGGAACAGGAAGTCATGGCTGGACAATTTCATGTTCATGATCACCCTGGTGTGCTAAAAAAAATTAAATATGAATGGGAATATACTTCAGAGATATTTTACTCATAAATATTCTAGGGGTGCCAATAATTGTGGCCAACGTGTTTTGAAGAAAAACATTTATTTCATAATGTGATTTTTCCCCCCACTTTCAATTCTTTTCCTTCAATGAAAGGTTAGATTTTTGCTAATTTTATTAATTAAAGATCAAAAGGATAAACAATGCAGATTTATTTTTACAGTCATCTGAAGTGCGTTCCAAAAAAATGTTTTTTTGACCCCTACACCCTTCATCCCTTCGAAGCTCTCACTCAGGAGGGTAAAACCTTTAAAGGGATTAGGGCATAGGGATGAGCCCTTCCGAATGGAACGCAGGGAGAGAGTCAGGACCTCTATTTAACGTCTCATCTGAAGGACGGTGCTTGTCTTGTTGGACCTAAACTTGGCCTTTGACACACTGGATCATACTATTTTGTTAGAGCGCCTTGAGCGGTGTGTTGGGGTAAGTGGGGTAGCTTTACGTTGGATCCATTCCTACCTAGAGGGAAGAACTTTCCCTGTAAAGTTTGGGAATAATTGTTCCTCTGCTGCTCCTGTAAGTTACGGGGTACCTCAGGGCTCTATTTTAGGGCCGTTGCTTTTCCGAAAAATCTTGTTTAAACACTCGTATTTATGAGTCACCAGACAAGGATGGTAAAACTAGTCTAATGACTTGGAAAAGTCAAGCTGCTGAATATGTAAATGTGGTCGTTGACATGTAAATGTAAGTGCAAGTGCTGTCGTAACAGAAACGATCCCAGCAGCTGACGCTCACCTCTCCTCGCTTCTTGTGCAGCTCCGTCAGCTCCTCTTGATGTTTGATTCTCATCTGAGCCATTTCCTGCTGCAGGGAGTCACTGCGGCCGCCGTCAGCGCCCGGACTACACACACACACATTTGTTTCACAATATTAGTGAGGACACTGTCTAGACTTCCACTGATTTTATATCAGGTTAATGATATTTTCTATGTCCTAACCCAACCCATCACAGAAACATGTGTATTACTGTAATAATGTAAAGAAAAACATGTTTTGGCTGATTTATAAGCCTTTTAATCTAATGATTTAATCTACCCTACACCTAAACCTAACCATCACAGGAAACTGCACATTTATACTTTCTCAAAAAACTCATTCTGTATGATTTATAAGCCTTTTGAAAAATGGGAACATGCTGTAATGTCCTCATAAATCACCCTCTCCTTGTAATACCTATGTCATACCCATGTCATTATACAAATTTCTGTCCTGATATGTCACAAAAACACACACACACACACACAGGTTCTCAGTGATATCTGTAACTGCTGATCATGTTCCTTTTTCGTATTGTTAATGGTAGTTTGTTTCCTCTTCATGTAATGTTCTTCTTGCTACAAATATTATTTCTTCTCCTTAATGTTACAATAGATTACAAAAGATGTCAATAAAATACCTGAGGTCGTGTCTGTTTTGATGCTCATACTTGTCGGTCTGGAGACGTTCAGAAAAAACAACCTGAAGATCAGACCTCTCCAACAACCGGTTATCTGGAGACAAAGAGACGCAGAGAAAATGTGTATTGAAATGACATTTAGCAGGAAAATAATGTAAAACAAAAGGTGACATTCATGTGCAGGTTTGTCAATCCAAACCAATTCAATCAATTCGCGAAAGATTCAATGTGTGTGTGTCTTGTCTCTCTTATTTTAGATATTGTTAATCTTTCATTTTGCAATACTGACCTTCGATAGAAAGAAACGCAATTACCACTTTCAAGCTCCAGAAAGGTAGTAAAGACATCGTTAAAACAGTCAACATGACGACAATGGTTCAATCTTAATGTTATGAAGCAACGGCAGTGCTGGCCTGGTCGGACCAGTGTTTCAAATTTTTACTCGCCCTGCCAAAAATTTTCTCTGGCCCCATAATAAAAAATTATTTAAGTAAAAGAAAAGAAAAGGGGCCTATAAAATAAGCCTAGTTATTGTTTTCATTGTTTTTGATACATGTGACCTTAATAAATAAGATTATGACACCAAAAACTACTAGATTAACTCAATTAAATTTGAAATACTGTTAGACAAGTAAACAGTAAGTAATAAATTAGGAACAAATAATCAGATTACAAGTAATAGCACAAATAAATAATAAACAAATGAAATAAACAGTGCTTTTCAGGTTATGTAGGCTTAAACCTGTTTCAGGTACAGATATTGTAATCTAATGTATAACTATATAACTAGATTAAACTTTATTAAAGTTCATCAGTCAAGAGCAGTTACAGATGCATAAATACTGTTTTGAAATGTTGAAAATATAAAACGTTAAGTAATGTTATTTAAAAATTATTTATAAAATGAAAAGATACTTTAAATGTGAAATTAAACCCGCCAGTAGGTGGCAGCGAATCACTGTTAATGAGCGAGTCATTGAGATTCAACCGATTCATTCAATCGGCTGATTCATTCAGGAAGTCTTGCTCAGAGACTCAAAACAATGCTGTGGACTTTGTTTGGAACTATTTTCGTCTGCGAAATAGAGCGAAACAGGCGATTTGGTGTCTAAAATGTAAATCACTTAATACAAACTGCTTATTTATTCAACTGTACGTTGTATAAAATCAACATCACATTTGTAATCATGCTGATATTTGGACAAGAACGGCACTCTTTGTTTAATATTGGTTTACTATATTAAATTATATAAATATGAAAGATATACAGGATCATTTTTGCCCATTAACTTTAATTCTGGGGGCATTATAAAGGCATTTTAATAGACTAAATCACGCAGTGAAAGCGTACACTCTAAATATACTAGTCTAACCTACTAGACCACGTAGTGTATGCATGCACTCAATGGGTGTTTGGTTTTTGTAAAGTGAGGGACATACTCGATAATTTCAGATTGTTAAATCAACAATTACGATATCATAGACGATATATAACGCACACCCTACAGCACTGGCCCGATCGGGCAAGTGACCGCTCCGTCTACTGTCCCGAGCATCGTTCACACTGGCCATCGTGCAGTCCTTATTGTCGAGCCTCTTAACGAGAATATATTTTGTGTGCAAAAACAAAACAAAAATAACGACTTTATTCAACAATCTCTTCTCTACTCTGTCAGCCTCCTTCACAGCAAAATCCCCAGAGTTAAACCAGCTCTGCTCAGAGTACATAGTCCCGCTCTATATAGTGTTAAAGTAACACTGAAGCAGAGTTAAAGTTAATGAGATAATTAAGTGATTAAGTTATGATTCAGCATTAGTGATGAACACCTGCTGTTAACAAGCAGAATCACTGACGACTTCCTGCTGCAGCCTTAGATGTAATCAACTGAAGATAAAAGACATTACATTAAACAACTCCACAAACAGCATATTATCTCGTTAACTTTAACTCTGCTTCAGTGTTATTTTAACTCTATGTAGAGAGGGACCATATGTTCTCTGAGCAGAGTTGATTTAACTCTGGGGATTTTACTGTGTACGCTGTTTACGTTGAAGACACATTGCAGCACTTCTGTGTTTACGCCTGAACGCTGGCTCAGTATTAGCCGATGCTGTTCATGTGATCAGCACGACGCATGCTTGTGATACTGACACAGAAGCCGGCCAATACAGAGTCGGCGTTCAGACGTAAACACAGAAGTGCTGAACGTAAACAACATAGGAGAATGACAGGGGAGAGACGAATAGTCGTCACGTAGACTATTTTAATGATGTCTACCTTTCTATGGCTTGAAAGTGGTAATTGCGTTTTCAATCTATTGAAGGTCAGAAAGCTCCTGAGATTTCAACAAAAATATCTTAATTTGTGTTCTGAAGATGAATGAAAGTCTTAAGGGTGTGGAACGACATGAGGGTGAGTAATTAATGACAGAAATTTAAATTTTTGGGTGAACTAACCCTTTAACAAGAAAGAAAGAAAGACAAAGAAAGAAAGAAAGAAAGAAAGAAAGGATTCTGTCTTACACTGATGTATGATCTCCTCAAAGGCCTGACGCTGAACTCTGTCTCTCTGTTTCAGCTGATCCACAACGTGACGTTTCCACAAACACTCGACTCCACGTCCAGCCATCTCCTCCTGCGCACACACACACACACAGTTCATATATTAAACCAGTTTCCTAAAGCAAACACAACTCAGCAAGAGTGTTTCTTAATTCAGGCACGTTCAGGCCGGAGGGAAAAGAGGAAGATCTCTCCTCAACTCAGGAGGAAGTGACTCAAGATAAAACACAAGAAAATTAAATATGTGTGGTCATAGTTTGAGCTCAAATTAATTCAGTTCACATACAGATTAAAGATAATTACTTTAAATCAGGGGTTTTCAGTCTTTTAGATGCTATGACCTCCCAAATATGATCATTCTCATGCGATTTTTTGTTTTATTAATATTTTGAATTAGCTATTTTTAGTTCATGTTAATTTTTGGTAATTTCAATATGTGCTTTTGTCATTTTGTCAGAGGTTATTTTTGTTTTAAATATTGCTGTTTATGTTTAATTGATTTTTAATTGTATTTTTTAATTTTAATAATTAATCATTTTAATTTATGTTTAGTTTAAAATAGTTTTTATTTATTACAAGTTAATCATTTTAATGCTTCGACTTAAAGGGTTAGTTCACCCAAAAATGAAAATAATGTCATTAATTACTCACCCTCATGCCGTTCCACACCCGTAAGACCTTCGTTAATCTTCAGAACACAAATTAAGATATTTTTGATGAAATCCGATGGCTCAGTGAGGCCTGCATAGGGAGCAATGACATTTCCTCTCTCAAGGTCCATTAATGTACTAAAAACATATTTAAATCAGTTCATGTGAGTACAGTGGTTCAATATTAATATTATAAAGCGACGAGAATATTTTTGGTGCGCCAAAAAAACTAAATAACGACGTATTTAGTGATGGCCGATTTCAAAACACTGCTTCAGGAAGCTACGGAGCATAATGAATCAGCGTGTCGAAACATGATTCGGATCGTGTGTCAAACCGTCAAACTCCTGAAATCACGTGACTTTGGCGCTCCGAACAGCTGATTCGACACACTGATTCATTTGTGCTCCGAAGCTTCCTAAAGCAGTGTTTTGAAATCGGCCATCACTAAATAAGTCGTTATTTAGTTTTTTTGGAGCACCAAAAATATTCTCGTCGCTTTATAATATTAATATTGAACCACTGTACTTACATGAACTGATTTAAATATGTTTTCAGTACCTTTATGGATCTCGAGAGAGGAAATGTCATTGCTCAGGCCTCACGGAGCCATCGGATTTCATCAAAAATATCTTAATTTGTGTTCCGATTTTGAACGAAGGTCTTACGGGTGTGGAACGGCATGAGGGTGAGTAATAAATGACAGCATTTACATTTTTGGGTGAACTAACCCTTTAAGATTATTTTAGTTTATGCCAAGGCAACATTTCTAATTTTCATATAAATAAAAACATATTGTTTTATCATGTTTTTAAATGTATTTATATATGTATAGTTAGTTTTATATATGAAATATAAACTGTTTTTCTCTCTAAAAAAAACAAAAAAAAAAACAGACCCTAGTTTGAAATCCCCCGCTCTAAACAATCTGAAAAAGGTATCACTTTATTATTTTCATTAAAAATGATTACAATACATAATACTTTCAAAGAGTTAGATATTACATTTTCATGAATTCATACATTTATACTTGCATGAATCTGCTAATGACTCATTTTAAGAGCAGAATTGTTTTATCATGTTTACTTGATATGAGTCTTTGGATCAGACATTTATGAAAATCAATAATAATCGATCTCACAGGGTTTATATGAATCAGATTATGAGATCTGCCATGTCATTGCAACTGCAGGATGGAAATAAACCTGGCATGATGCTGAATCACGTGTGCTGAAGACATTCAAGACAGTTGACGCATAAAACAGGATAAATGGAAAATATAAATAATAACAGGAGGAAAAAACCTGACAGATCTCAGACAAAGTAGATTGAACTGATCATTTGTCACAGCGCCTACCAAGAACACACTAATTAACCAGCAGAAGGTGTAATCTGATTATAAATAGCGTCGTTATTAATACATAATCAGTAGTTGTTATGGTTTTTAGTTATTTTAATGTGTTGTATCAGATGTGCACCAGCTAATCGCTGCACTTGACTTTCACTTTCAATAAACAGCAGGTTTACTTTACCTCACAGCATCTAAACGTGTCCTCGCTAGTTTAGATGGATTCTTCTCAATGATAAACAAGAATTAATCCGTCTAATAAGAGCCGAACCGTGTCATTTGAGGTTTATTCGGACAGGTTTCACGCTAACCCACTCCAGACTGAAGGATCACGGACGCCATTTTGGCTCAACAAACGTATGTTTCCTGCTGCGCCGTCGCGGGCGTTTTACGTCACGACCGCATGCTTCCCACTTTTTCCTTTCAAAACTTTATTCGACGTCTTCATGACTCATGAGTCGACAAAAAGAGCAAATACATAATATGGAGAGGGTAACGGTGTAGAAATAGGTTAATGACTTGCTTTTAGCTTTATTTTAGAGAGTTTAGCGGGTTTTATCCGGTTCAAATAGGAACAGTTTACATTAATAAACATTCATGAATGTGAATGTACCCAAATTAGCCTGAAGGCTAGTTTTCATTGTTAGCTTGTCCCTTTGCCAGATGTTATTAGGCCTAAAAACTAGAGAAAAGTCTAATAGATGTGCCTCTTACATCTGATTTTACAACAAAAATATGTCCCTATTACAAAATTATGTCCCTAGTCATTGGAAAACAGTCAAATACTTGGTACAATTTACATACATTTTTTTGGAAGCCACTAAAAAAAATATATATATATTAATTGTGACTTTATATCTCAGAATTCTGACTTTGTATCTCGCAATTCTGACTTTATATCTCGCAATTGCGACTTTATATCTCAGAATTGACTTTATATCACGCAATTGCGACTTTATATCTCAGAATTGACTTTATATCACGCAATTGCGACTTTATATCTTGCAATTCTGACTTTATATCTCACAATTCTGACTTTATATCTCGCAATTGCAACTTTATATCTCTCAATTCTGACTTTATATCTTAGAATTCTGACTTTTTATCACGCAATTGCAACTTTATATCTCGCAATTCTGACTTTTTATCACGCAATTGCGACTTTATATCTCAGAATTGACTTTTTATCACGCAATTCTGACTTTATATCTCGCAATTGCAACTTTATATCTCTCAATTCTGACTTTATATCTCGCAATTTTGACTTTGTATCAAGCAATTGCAACTTTATATCTCTCAATTCTGACTTTATATCTCGCAATTCTGACTTTGTATCTCGCAATTGCAACTTTATATCTCAGAATTGTGACTTTATATCACGCAATTGCGACTTCATATCTCGCAATTCTGACTTTATATCTCGCAATTGCAACTTTATATCTCTCAATTCTGACTTTATATCTCGCAATTCTAATTTGTATCTCGCAATTGCAACTTTATATCTCAGAATTGTGACTTTATATCACGCAATTGCGACTTTATATCTCAGAATTCTGACTTTATATCTCGCAATTGCAACTTTATATCTCGCAATTCTGACTTTGTATCTCGAAATTCTAATTTGTATCTCGCAATTGCAACTTTATATCTCAGAATTGTGACTTTATATCACGCAATTGCGACTTCATATCTCGCAATTCTGACTTTATATCACGCAATTGCGACTTCATATCTCAGAATTGTGACTTTATATCTCGAAATTGCAACTTTATATCTCGCAATTCTGACTTTGTATCTCGAAATTGCAACTTTATATCTTGCAATTCTGACTTTATATCTCGCAATTGCGACTATATATATCTCAGAATTGTGACTTTATATCTCGCAATTCTGCGATATAAATTTCAACCAATCTTAAATGATTTTTCATGTTCATCGCTATTTCAAAATAAAGGTCTGAACATGCCTTATGAGTATGAAAATATGCTTGTTGCAAATTGATAAATTACTGCTCCTCTGTAATTTATTTTGAAAATCCAAATCACCAAATATGAAAACTAGAGATTCTAAGCTTTCAAATGATATATAGTTTGTCAAGATTAGTTTAGGTTTAGTATAGAATATTACTGTTTTTATTCGTTTTTCTATACGAAAGATATAGAATGTTGCCATTTTGTAGCTCTAATAGATTTTGCATTTATCTTTTCATTGTCTGGTATGAATTTTCAAGAAATATCAAGATAAGAGTTATAAATGTATTGTTTTATGAAACTTTATTGTCATATCCAATTCAAAGTCTATCAAAAAGGAGTCAGAGTAAACCTTTTATAACATGTTTGTTTTTGCACCGAAAGGATTCAACGAGATCTGTACAATCCGCAAACTAAAAGTTATAAAAATTTTAATACAAAACAGTTAAATTCCCAACAAAATCAGTTGAAAACTATGAAAGAAACCTCTGAGGATTGGCTGATAACTGCAAAACATTAAATAAAACACTTGTTCGCACAATTTCAAAACTTCACAGAATTATTTTATTCACATGAAACACTCATATAATAGCAATTTCCGAAACACCAGAACAGACCATGTAACATTTATATAAAAAACTAAAATGATCCACATACTTATATGACATAAACATGAAACATGAGACGAAAAACAAATGTATAGCAGGGAATTGATTTGATGACGTAAAGTGGGTGTTTCATATCAAAATAAAGTCCCACATCAGCCAAAAATGAGAAAGATATTGCAAGATTATGATGAAATCAACACTGATGAATCATGCACAATAAGAACAGCTATTTAAAACTGTAATAATATTTCACAATACTACTATTTTTACTGTATTTCTGATCAAATAAATGCATAAGAATATGCAAATAAATGCATATCTGAACATTACAACGAGGGCAATTCTTTCAGGAACGTTAGGGAATAGTGCTGACTTCTAAGATGCAAGTACTAAAAAAGCATGTCCATGTACAAAAAATAATCCCCTCAGACATAAGCTTTGGAGGTGCTGTTCTCTGACGGAGCCGATCTATAGATCTTCTGCGGCTGTGAAGCAGTGTAGTTATAGCTGTGACCCCTGAGAGAGAGAGAAGACAGGCGTGAGTGGCGTTTGTCTCAGATTTTGTGATTTCTGATCTGCTTGTACGTGTGGAGACTCACTGTGTTTGTGCAGGTGCTGAACTCTTGAAGGACGTACAGAGGATTCCTCCGCCCAATATGGCCAGAGCTCCTGCCGCCCAACCCAGATACAGACCGGCGCCCAGTTCATACCTACACACACCGCACAAAAGATGAGCATGTGAGTGTGTATTCATGGTATTTACATGGTACTTTATGCCTAAAAGTGTGTGTATGTGAGTATTAACCCTATAAAGACTACTGTATCATATTTGATACGCAATTTTTTAAAGCTTCGAAATGATCAACATGAATAAAAACTGCTGAAAATCTTGTGGCACACAATCTACTGTCGTCTTATTGACTTTTTTAGCAAGTAAAAGCCTTTTAGTATAATTGTAAAAACGTTCACCTTCATCTCGTGTCTTTTTTCTGTGAAATCTTTACTGATTTTTATAAAGTAAATGTAACTTTTATATTGTTAGTAATATTTCAACTCGACTGAAGCATGTTTACTTGATTATTATTACATATTTTGTTAGAAAAATCATGTCAAATATGATCATCAGGCTTTTGAGGAAGGTCTCGCAATCATCATTGTATTGTATTGCATTATATGTTTTAAAACGACAGAGATTTGATCATAAAACTAAGCATTTGACTATCATCTTAAAGGGTTAGTTCACCCAAAAATGAAAATTCTGTCATTAATTACTCACCCTCATGCCGTTTCGCACCCGTAAGACCTTCATTAATCTTCAGAACACAAATTAAGATATTTTTGTTGAAATCCGATGGCTCCGTGAGGCCTGAGCAATGACATTTCCTCTCTCAAGATCCATTAATCTACTAAAAACATATTTAAATCAGTTCACGTGAGTACAGTGGTTCAATATTAATATTATAAAGCGACGAGAATATTTTTGGTGCGCCAAAAAAACAAAATAACGACTTATTTAGTGATGGCCGATTTCAAAACACTGCTTTAGGAAGCTTCATGAATCAGCGTGTCGAATCATGATTCGGATCGCGTGTCAAACCGCCAAACTGCTGAAATCACGTGACTTTGGCGCTCCGAACCGCTGATTCGATACGCTGATTTATAACGCTCCGAAGCTTCATGAAGCAGTGTTTTAAAATCAGCCATCACTATATAAGTCGTTATTTTGTTTTTTGGGCACACCAAAAATATTCTCGTCGCTTTATAATATTAATATTGAACCACTGTACTCACATGAACTGATTTAAATATGTTTTTATTACATTAATGGATCTTGAGAGAGGAAATGTCATTGCTCCCTATGCAGGCCTCACTGAGCCATCGGATTTCAACAAAAATATCTTAATTTGTGTTCTGAAGATGGTCTTACGGGTGTGGAACGGCATGAGGGTGAGTAATAAATGACATTATTTTCATTTTTGGGTGAACTAACCCTTTAATAAGACATATTATTGGCAGATATAGAGCGTCGACTGATATTTATATGCATTTTAGTCTGTTATGAGGATCTCATTGATTTACATCTTACTTTTTGTCTATATAAATATCAGCATCTGCACCAACATGCATATTTTTGCTCTGTTTAGGCTGTTTTTTTCCTCCATATTCTCACTTTATATGAGCCATAAAAGCCTGATGTCAAAAATTATACTCAACGAAAACACACACACGCAAACTTTTAGTTTCTAAGTGCTCAATAAACTGTACAATTTTAAAATAAAATAAATTTCTCAGAGTATCATAAAAATCTTTCACTTTGACTCACTTCGTTCCTCCGTAAAATGGATCGTTAAACTCTTGAACGACTTGAGCGGCGTACCACGAAACCGCCACCATAACACACAAACCTGACAGAGAGAACATGCAGATGTGAACACGAATGCTGCGAAACGTCATTTATATGATTCAGATGGTGTGTGTGTCGTCACACTGACCTGACAGGATGAACATCACTCCGGACGTAAGGCTGATTTTGCCCTTCGCCTCCTCAGACGTGCTGCCCAGTTTAGTGCACTTGAGTCCCATCGCACCCAGAATGATGGACAGCAAACCCAAAACGAGAGCGATTATCATCAGAGCGCGACAGGCCTGGATATATCCTGCAAAACACACAAAATATATTCAACAGTCACGTAAAACACACCTTCCAAGAAACATTCATTTGGCACATTCAAACCTATCCTTGTAAAAGATCATGATATTCTGGGCATGAACTATGACAGTACAAAGGTTTGATGTGCATTTATATGATATTTGAACATGACGGCAATCTTCTAGCATTCTTTGAAGAATGTTAAAGTAGCATATATATATATATATAATGATACAGCACTACAGTAAAAATCAAAGTACTATACTATATAGCCTACATATTACTATACTATTATACATACATATTTTGTATGAAAGTGAACTATGTTTTAAGACCATTATGATTATTTTATCTAAACATAATTGATATTAAATTAAGTATTTCTATATGTCATGATAGTATTTGTTGTACTGCCATTAATTTATTCTGATTTAAGTAATTTATTCTGATTTTTATAATGTTTTTTCATAGTAAATATGTTGAAAATGATGTCAAAACAGACTTTGTTTTCATTACTCAAAATACATTTACGATTGTATTTTTCAAACTTTGATCAAAAAAGTTTTTTTTGAAAGAAATTAATACTTTTATTCATTAAAGTTGTATTAAATTGATCAAAAATGACAGTAAAGACATTTATAATGTTACAAAAGATTATATTTCAAATAAATGCTGTTCTTTTGAACTTTCTATTCAAAGATTCCACAAAAATATGGACCGTTTTAAACACTGTTAATAATCATAAATGTTTCTTGAGCAGCAAATCATCATATTAGAATGATTTCTGAAGGATCATGTNATTCCACAAAAATATGGACCGTTTTAAACACTGTTAATAATCATAAATGTTTCTTGAACAGCAAATCATCATATTAGAATGATTTCTGAAGGATCGTGTGACACTGAAGACTGGAGTAATGATGCTGAAAATTCAGCTTTGATCACAGAAATAAATTACATTTTACTCTATATTCACATAAAAAACTGTTGTTTTAAATTGTAATAATATTTCACAATTTTTGCTGTATTTTTGATCAAATAAATGCAGCCTTGGAGAGCAGAAGAGACTCTTTCACAAACATAAAAAAAACAAAACATGATTTTGCATGAAAATTAAATCTATTCTTAAGAACATTCAGATTTTTTCTTTTTTTATTCTGACATTATTTTTTAATTTAAAATAAATTATATTAAATCAAGTATTTNGTCACGATAGATATTAATAATTTTAAATAATATTTTTAATTGCAAATCCCTCAATCCCCCTCATCATGCAAAATATATTTTCATATTTTTTCCTTTTGATTTTGGGGTGAAATATGACCTGGACATGTATCACACCACCACAATACTTCTTTGTCAGCAATATGAACAAACTCAAGTATGTGTGTGTATGAGGTGTGTGTGTGTGTTACCAGATAGAGAGAGCATCGACTCAAACTGCTTGCAGTTGGTGACGCCAGTGCTTCCCTCCGCACACGTCTGCCACAGGTTCTGATAGTACCACACAGACGTGACCAGCTGGTCCACAAACGACGACGTCCGCCACGAATCATTCAACAGCGACATGAAGGAGAGCAACCAGCCCCCCAAACACATCAAGAAGCCCAACAGCTGAATCGCAGTCGACATGATCAACGTCTCAAATCCACACGGACGACACACAATATCCAATGAAACTCTCTTCAACTTCACCAGCGGACAGATTAAACTCCGATCCGAGCGCAGTCCCAGGATGGGAGTGTGTTTGAGTGTGTCAGTGTGTTATAGTTTCAAGATCAGAGTCATAAAACCATAAACTCCGGTCCCTCCTATATTGCTTTTACTAGATAACGCCATGATGACAAAGGAAGTCAATACAAGAAGTGACATGTGACTTAACAGAGAAAAGTTTGAGTTTGACCCCTAAAATGGAAGGCCTCTGACCTTTCATAAGGTCACACTGGGTTTGTGGAGTGTGAAGAGGGACAGACTAAACACACAGAGAAAATGTGATTCTGAATGAACTAGATTTAGTGTTTTCCTGGACACATTTCATACAGAGTAGCTAGAAAAGGAAGGTTTTTCAAGACTATGAATGATGGTTTCACAAAGCCTTGTCTGAAGGTTTAGGAAGTCTTGAAGGTCTTATATGCCTTTTAGGCCAACAGATCAGCTTGTACTTTTTATTTATATATCAGTGTTATTTTAGTATTATTTATGTACTTTTATAGTATTTATTAATATTTTAAATTAGCTTGTGCTTTTATTTTTTCAGTTCTCATTTTAGTAATTTAGTTAAGCCATTAACTTTGTCATTTTTATTAGTTTCTGCTTTTTTAATATTTTCATTCAGATTTAATTTACTTTTATTTCAGCTTTGGTTTTAGTCATTTTAATATTTCAACCTAAACTAATTTCAGTTAGTTGCCAAGGCAGTATATTTCTAATTTTAGAACCTTTTTGTAGGTTGTAAGTTTTTAGATTTAAGAACTTTTTGTTAGGTTTAAAGGATTAGTCCACTTTTAAATACACTTTTCCTGATAAATTTACTCACCTCCATGTCATCCAAGATGTTCATGTCTTTCTTTCGTCAGTCGAAAAGATATGAAGGTTTTTGAGGAAAACATTCCAGGATTATTCTCCATATAGTGGATTTCAATGGCTACCAACAGATTGAAGGTCCAAACTGCAGTTTCAGTGCAGCTTCAAAGGGCTTTAAACGATACCAGACGAGGAATAAGGGTCTTATCTAGTGAAACGATCGGTCATTTTCGAAAAAAATACAACTCAATTCAACTTACGGAACGAACGCGGCGCCAGTTTAGTCTTTTTCCGTAAGTTGAATAGGGAAGGCGTAGAACATTCAGCGTAAGCGTTTTGAAGAATGCGGAAGCGGAAAGTACGTTCAAGGCGATTTTGTTTATAAATCATAAACGGTTGTATTTTTTTCGAAAATGACCGATCGTTTCACTAGATAAGACCCTTATTCCTCATCTGGTATCGTTTAAAGCCCTTGAAGCTGCACTGAAACTGCAATTTGGACCTTCAATCTGTTGGTAGCCATTGAAATCCACTATATGGAGAAAAATCCTGGAATGTTTTCCTCAAAAACCTTCATTTCTTTTCGACTGACGAAAGAAAGACATGAACATCTTGGATGACATGGGGGTGAGTAAATTTATCAGGAAAAGTGTATTTAAAAGTGGACTAATCCTTTAAGTAGCTTAGAACTTTTTTAGGTTCCAAGTTTTTAAGGTTTAAGAACTTTTTGTTAGGTTTAAGAACCATAGAACCTTTTTAGCTTCCAAGTTTTTAAGGTTAAAGAACCGTAGAACCTTTTTTAGGTTTTAAGTTTTTAGGTTAAAAGTTTTTTGGGTTTAAAAACCTTAGAACCTTTTTTTTAGGTTAAAGAACTTTTTGTTAGGTTTAAGAAGGTTTTTTTTTTACGTTCAAGTATTTCATGATCTAATATCTATTTTTCTGCTTAAATGTAATTACTGAAGTCATTATATATATATATATATATATAATTAAATCTTTAAGTAAATTCCACTTCCTGTAATTCAAATTCCATTTGAATTTCCTGTAGTGTTTCCAAATCAAATTCCAAACCGTGAATTGAAAAGAAGCAAGTTCTTAAATTCTGAATTTTGTCCAAGAGCACAAATTTGAAGCACATCTGCAGAAAACCGTACTGCATTTGCAATATTCTAGAGGAAAGGTGTGTGTGAGAGTTTTATGAGTTTTTATGACTAGCATAACCTAGTTTTGTCACAGGATTGAGCCACAGTAAACCCGTCATGATACTGTATCGCTGAAACCAGCATGCAGTATGATGTAATGCGAGCGAAGGCCAGCTCCGTGTGCCTGTCTCACCTGGAAGGCCCAGAATGGTCTTGTATCTCTGGCAGTGAACAGCTCCGAGCGAGTTAGACGCACACGACATCCACAGTCCTTCAAAATGCGAGCTGGCGGTCACCACGGCATCTCCGTGACTGCCTTTCTTCCACACCGCTGAGTTCGTGCAGCTGGACTCCAAACACCAGCCGACGATGCCCAGAAACAATCCCATGAGCTGAAAGACCATCGCTGCCATCCTGAAAGAGAGGAAGACGTTATTTATCAGGCACAAACAAACTCAGTTTGGATGGAGAGATAAACACTTAAAATTAAGGTTCTTCAATGGTTCTTTGGTTCATCGATTGACTGCCCCGTTCGTCCATTCCTTTGTGAAATATCACGTTCCTCGTTCCTAAAACATTTTTGGATTTGCTCTATGCTTCCTCAGAGCAGTATATTGGTTTCTGGGTTCGTTGAAGAACTAGTAAAGAAGATTCTCCAGTGGCATCAGGCTGGAAACCTGAAATCTTGAAAATTTGCAAACCTCTTTTTAAGACAAGACACCACAGATGAATATTATAAAAAAAAAGTTTAACTGTCACCATACTTCCCCAGTTGTTTAATCACAGTATATTAAAGGCAACACATTTTGTATTACAACATTTCTGAAATGCTTTTATTAGATAATCCATCATTTGCATATCTAGTTAAAAATGCATGTATTTACATACATCAGAACAGAAATCTGAATATCGGACAACAATATTGTTTCATTTTGTTGATATATTAGTCAAATGTTTTTACAGAGGGGATTTTGGACATCTGTTTTTATCTGTTTTTATTCTGATATTTCTTTATTTTATCAGAAAATACTGTCAACAAACTTGTTTTTAGTAATAAAAGTGATATAAATCAGGAAAATGATATATGAACAAACCCTCAGTGAATATAGATAGGAATAGAACTGTATAGTTTGGTGACTTTCATTAATAAAAAGAAATTTGAAGGAAATGTTCCATTGTTCAAAAAGATGTGCAACATTCATACCGTTTAACATCTCAAAAATGTGTTTTAGAGTTTCATGACCCTTTGCATAAAGAATCATTCCATATTCCAGAAGAAAGAACAATTTCAGCATGAAGGTTCTTCAGGTGTGATTCTAAATGGAACTATCAATATGATTAAAGAATGTTTAAGCATTTCTAGAGTGAGCAATTCAAATGTGCTCTAATCTTTGACTGGTCAAACGTTGGACTTCAAACTCTTGTGAAATAAAAGCAAATCACGTGTACTTAACTTATTAATTTATCTAATAACAAACACTTAAAAATCATCTAACACAAAAAAGTGAAGTTAACGAACTAATTAAGTTTGACTTAAAATATCTGACAAATAGAAACAAAAATTAGAGCACATCTGAATTGCTCACACTAGAAATGATTAAACATTCTTTATTCATATTGATAGTTCCATTTAGAATCACACCTGAAGAACCTTCATGCTGAAATAGTTTTTTTTTGTTTTGTTTTGTTCTGGAATACAAAATCAGTTTAAACCTCAAAAATCCGAATGAAAAAAAAAAATGAAGATTTTTACGCACCTGTTTGGCTCCTGGTGGACCTAATAATCAAGAATAATTAGCTTAAGTTGGGTCTTGTGAACAGTTTTCGGTCTATATGTAAGAGAGCAGTGATGGGGCCGAGAGTCGCTGTGTTAATATTGGCTTTAGGTCAATAACCCTGAAAAATCAAACCCTCCCCAAAAAAAGAAAACGGGGGAAATTAGAGACAGATGACGTTGTTTTGAGATGATCTCTTGATTCAGGGTCATCCGTCTGTTTCACACACTTCACAATACACAAATTACACCACCATCATCATCAGTGATGGTTTATTCCACTCAAGTGCTCGAGGATTCAATTAGAAAATACAATAGAGTTTAAAAGTTTGGGGTTGGTAAGATTTTTAAATGCTTTTAAGTCTTTTATGCCCACTATTTATATGATCACATACATTAAGCACAATGAAATATTATTACAATTTAAAATAACTGTTTTCTATGTGAATATATGTTAAATATAATTTATTCCTGTGATCAAAGCTGAAATTTCAGCATCACTACTCCAGTCTTCAGTGTCACATGATCCTTCAGAAATCATATTAATATGCTGATATCTGATTAACAATGTTGAAAATTCATATTTTTGTGGAAAATGTTATAGATTTTATTTTTCAGGATTCTTTGATGAATAGAAAGTTCAAAAGAACAGCAATTATTTGAAATAGAATCTTTTGTAACATCATAAATGTCACTTTTGATCAATTTAATGTGTCCTTGCTGAATAAAAGTATTAATTTATTTTTAAAAATCTTACCAATAATTAATTTGCCAATATTGGGCTTCATTTTTGCTAAATACATTTCCATTATATTTCTTCTGACCATGGGTAAATATTTACCTCAAAGTAACCTTAACTCACCCAAACAGTGTAATTAACTAAATAAAAACCTGAAGACAACAAAAAGAGTGACGTGTGATTGAGGAATGTGAAAGAACAGAACGATGTGGCGGAAGTTAACGAGAGATAACTGGGAAACAGGAAGAGACGAGCGATACAGTGACTTCATAAAAACACGAGGAAGTGGAAAACAGACTCATTGTTCATGAGCGATTATGATACCGTGACTGTTATTGAACTTTGACCGATTCGAGAAAACAACACAGAAACCGTTTCTACTGTGTGTGTGTGTGTGTTTGATGAGATGTATGTCACAGATATGTGTGTGTGTGTGTGTGTGTTATAGAGAAACCTGGTTAATCATTCACATTTAACAGGGGCCAAAGTCTCATCTGAAACACAGAAAATAAACAAAACTTAAGTGGAACATATTAAACACACTTACAGCAAATAAAACCAACACTTGCACCTGGTGATTTCTGATGACAGTGAAGACCAGAATTTTAAATAATAATTTTATTTTTTAAATGACAATTACAGACTATTTTAAACATTTAAATTTCTGTACATGGTGTTGAGTGGGCGTTTCATTGTCATTGAGAAATATAATGACCTTAGAAATGAGCTGTGTGCGGAGGCTCCGCCCCTCCAGATAATTTGCATTTTTAGAAAAGTGGGTGGGGCTACCTGGATTTAAATTTAAACTTGGGGGCGGAGCATAATTACATCACAGCAATACTAACGTCACTCGGTATGACAACTGAAAACAGACCTTGCTCTAACAAACTCTCTCTTACACACAGAATAAACAGAGTGTCAGCGTGTGTCCATTTCTCAAAATTGTTTTCCTCTTCAGGTCACCTGCTCGGCGTCTACCCATAATGCAATGCTCTAAATCGAGCCGTTGCCGCCAGCTCCCGGTCCTCTTGTTCTGAAGTCGTGCCACAACTTCACCAGCGGCTCTCTGTTCTTCCAAATAAGCTCATGACCATAAAGAATGTACCAGCTAGAGAAAGAAAGAGACACATTGACATGTCAAGCACAGAGAGAATAAACATGCTTGTCTTTGCACATTTACAAATGGTATTAAGAGCCATCAAGTGGTCAAATGAAACACTTCACTGTTCACACCTGATAAAATGTATCTCAAATGCACCTCGTGAGAACATTTTGAGGGAAGGGTCTTATAAACAGTACATAAAAGCAGTTTGACAATATAATTTTAGTATTATTTATATGCCATTATAATATTAATATTTTGAATTAGCTTTCTATTTAGCTTTAACTTTTTTTTTTATTTAAGTTTAATTTGAGGATCCAGATTAAATAACCACATAAGCCAGATCAGAATCCAGATTAAATAACCACATAAACCAGATCAGAATCCAGATTAAAAACTACATAAACCAGATAAGAATCCATATTAAAAATGGCATAAACCAGCTTTGAATCCATATTACATAAACCAGTTTAAAATCCAAAGGTAATTACAATGTGAATCCATTTTCATCTAATATTTATATTTTATTTGATCTTTATTTCAATTAATGAAAACATTTAATTAATAAATAAACCAGATCAGAATCCAGATTAAAAACTACATAAACCAGATAAGAATCCGTATTAAAAATGGCATAAACCAGCTTTGAATCCATATTACATAAACCAGTTTAAAATCCAAAAGTAATTACAATGTGAATCCATTTTCATCTAATATTTATATTTTATTTGATCTTTATTTCAATTAATGAAAACATTTTTTAAATTAATAAATAACCCAGATCAGAATCCAGATTAAAAACTACATAAACCAGATAAGAATCCGTATTAAAAATGGCATAAACCAGTTTTGAATCCAGATTAAATAACTGCGTAAACAAGATCAGAATCCATATTAAAAATAAATAAAACATAACTATATGAACCAGTTTAAAATCCAAAGAAAATTACAATGTGAAACCATTTTTCATCTAATATTTCTATTTTATTTTAGCTTTATTTCAAATAATGAAAACAATTTTAATTGATTTAGTGAATCACAAAACTGTATTTTGCTTCAACGCTATAAATGGCAGCAATAGGAGCATTATTCCTTTCAAAATCAGCTAGACATTGACGTGTTACTCACATGCCGAATAAAGCTCCACCTAAATGAGCTGCATGATCGAAAAAGCGCCATCCCAGAATCAAGCCTGTTGCATCCAAGGCGACGATGGCCTTAAGTGCCTGTTGGCAGAAGAAGATCATGAGAATGCGCCCATCATTACAGAAAAATAACTCTTACACATGCACAGACTCACGTTTCCGGCAGTGAAGGTGTACATTGGGAGGAAGATGATGGCCAGTTTGGCTTCAGGCATTTTGGTGCAAACAGCCGCTAGGACGGTCATGATGGCCCCTGACTGACACAACACAACAATTTGTTCATGACATTCATATGCTGATGAATACCTGAAATGTTTAATCTGAAAACAAACTCACCGCCCCCAGTGATGGACCAAACCGACCCATCGCTGTTTTACTCACGTAACTGAAAAATGTAGAAATCACACCTGAGGACATGGAAACAAAAATGTTAAAGTTCAATAACACAGAAGAATTTATAGAGAGTGGAATAGTTTTTCACTGAAAACTCTCACACACACCTGCGGACAGGTAGAGTGCCACAAACTGCTCTTTGCCCATCATGTTAATGATGCTTGAAGAGAAACTCCACAGCACGTACATGTTGGCCGCCATGTGAAAGAGAGAATAGTGACTGAATGTAGACAGCAGCATGGGCCAACACAGCGCCTCTGAAACCAGATTAAATCCACGTTAAATAACACTGCAAATCAGATTAAATAACTGCATAAAACCAGATGAGAAATCAAATTAATTAACTGTATAAACAAGATCAGAATCCAAACTAAATAACTGCATAAACATAATCAGAAATCAAATTAAATTGCATAAACCAGATCATAATCCAGGTTAAATAACTGCATAAACCAGATTAGAATCCAGACTAAATAACTGCATAAACCAGATCAGAATCCAGACTAAATAACTGCATAAACCAGATCAGAATCCAGACTAAATAACTGCATAAACCAGATCAGAATCCAGACTAAATAATTGCATAAACCAGATCAGAATCCAGACTAAATAACTGCATAAACCAGATCATAATCCAGATTAAATAACCGCATATACCAGATTAGAATCAGGATTAAATAACTGCATAAACCAGATTAGAATCAGGACTAAATAACTGCATAAACCAGATCGGAATCCAGACTAAATAACTGCCTAAACAGGATCAGAAATCAAATTAAATTGCATAAACCAGATCATAATCCAGATTAAATAACCGCATATACCAGATTCTAATCCAGATTAAATAACCGCATATACCAGATTAGAATCAGGATTAAATAACTTCATAATACAGAATGATTAGAATCCAGACTAAATAACTGCATAAACCAGAATGATTAGAATCCAGACTAAATAACTGCATAAACCAGATCAGAATCCAGACTAAATAACTTCATAAACCAGATTAGAATCCAGACTAAATAACTGCATAAACCAGATTAGAATCCAGACTAAATAACTTCATAAACCAGATTAGAATCCAGACTAAATAACTGCATAAACCTGATTAGAATCCAGACTAAATAACTGCATAAACCTGATCAGAATCCAGACTAAATAACTGCATAAACAGGATCAGAAATCAAATTAAATTGCATAAACCAGATCATAATCCAGATTAAATAACGGCATAAACCAAATTAGAATCTAGATTAAATAACTAGTAACATTGTGCACGTTTACTGTACCAGAGATATAATGCAAATTATTATATTCGTTTTTTTACTCATAATTATCATTTTGAGAATCCCATAAAAATGCAGGACAAAACATTTTTGGTACCAAAGACACCTGAAGCCATGCCAGATTGTAGAGTAAAGTCTAAATCAGCCCATTATCCACTTTTCAATCCTACACCAAATTCCTCATATTGATGCAGTGCAAACAGGAGTGACCCTGAAAGAGATTCGTTATTGAAATCTACATATTATGAGAGCTAAACAGATGACTTCACTCACTGGATGCGGGGTTGGATGTGAAGTACTTGAGCATGGTGCGCTGCAGAGATGGAACTCTCCAACAACAAAACACCAACGCATTAGCTGCAATGATGCCTGAGAGAGAGAGAAAGACTTGTTCAGAGGCACAGAGAAATAGATGACAGCATCTGTTTATTTAATTAAATAATTACATTTTATTGTCTCCACTATCAAAACCGCACATCTGTGTAAATTGAATGGTTTGTGTCTGACCTGTGACTGTTCTCTGTCCTTCACTTAAACTGTTCCACCACTGATTCACCTGCAGAACAACATGATCATTAAACACACCGCAGAAAACATATTAAGCTTTAATTAAACATGCGCACACACACACACCTGTTTGCGTAAATCTCCTTGTTTCTGAGGCCGTATCTTCTCCAGCCAGTCCGCTTTGACATCATCAAAGTAACTCTGTACACGCGATTTTAAACTTTCGTACTGCCATATCGCTGCACCGCTGAACGAACAACCTGTAAACTGAGCTGGAGTTATTACGATATTCTCTTATGAATACAGCAAGAAAATACAACGAAGTAAAAGATTATAAGACACACACATATTGGACCATATTCATGAAATACAAGCAAAATGAATTTGTGTGTAAAAGTCTTCATACATCAATTTTCAAATTTCATTAATGAGCTCCATCCTTTGTACCTACCCCTATGGTGAAGACAA
>RJVU01063374.1:2450989-2466784 GCA_003731715.1 Anabarilius grahami | reverse complement strand
ATATAAAATAATATACTATAAAATATATATAACTTTATATTTTAATTAGTGATTATTATTATTTTTATTTCATGTTGTCATTAAATAAATCAAAACACATTGTTTACATCTACAAATGCCATGCCAGAACTAAACAAAAGTTCATCATTATGCATTGTTTAGTATTAAATTAATTCCGTTCAAATATTTTAATACTTTAAGCTGCATGATCTGATTTAAACCACTAAGCTCGTGCCAGAGGATACACAGAGGATCTGAGGCACTCAGTAAATAAACACACAGTCAAATATATGCTTGTTACCTGTTTGTCAGGTAGTGCGTGTTGATGATGTCCCCTGTAACCCATCTAACCACCGAACCCCTCACCGCCATCATTCCTGCTGCCTCCCTCCGCGTCTGCTGCTTCCGCTTCCGGCTCAGACCCCGCCCACAGCGGCCTCTGCTGGAGGAGGGCGGTCACTGAAACACACGCTGTGCGTAGATAGAAAATGTTGTAAGCTATTTCAAAATAAAATAAAATAAAATAAAAATGTCCCAATCTATTTGTTCATTTGAACTCATTTGCTATTTAGGCATATTGGGAATAAATTTGTTTTTTCATTCATTTATTATTTTTGCCAGAGTTTATCAATTAATTGATTTATTTGCATGCTTGTACATTTGTTTATTTTACTCATTTGTGTGTTTATTTATTAATTTAATCTATTATTTTGGCAGAGTTTGCGCTTTATTCATTTTTAGTACTTCGCAGATTTGTTAGTTTATTCATTTTTGGCAGCTTTTTTATTTATTCATAATATTTTTTTATTCATTTAATTATTTATAGGCGGAATTGCGAGTTCATTTTTACTAATTTATTATATTTGGCAAGATTTGCATTTTATTTGTAATTCATTTATTATTTAGGCATACTGGGAATAAATTTGTTTTTTTATTCATTTATTATTTTTGCCAGAGTTTATCAATTAATTGATTTATTTGCATGCTTGTACATTTGTTTATTTTACTCATTTATGGAAGTGTTTGTTTATTTATTCATTTAATTACTTTTCATTTCTTACTTTGGCAAAAGTTTGCACATTTGTTTTTATTTTATATGTATTAACTTATGATTTTTTTTTCATTTGCAGGTGTGAAGATTTGTTTATTTTACTCATTTATGTGTTTATCTATTAATTTAATCTATTATTTTGGCAGAGTTTGCACTTTTTTAATTTTTATTACTTCGCAGATTTGTTAATTTATTCATTTTTGGCAGCTTTTTTATTTATTCATAATATTTTTGTATTCATTTAATTATTTATTAGGAGATTTGCGAGTTCATTTTTACTCATTTATTATATTTGGCATTTTATTTGAAACTCATTTATTATTTTGGTTTTCGCACTTGCTTTTATTATATTTTTTCTTATTTGCTGAGGCAATGTTTGTCCAATAAAGAAACAAATCAGTGTTCGGTTGCATCTGCGCTCCTCCGCCCGTTCGTCCGGTGCGCGCATCACTCACGCCCTCCAGCGCCAAGCACAGCGCGTGCGCTCCGGTGCTTCGATTCCGCCGTCTCCTCGCGAACATGGCGGCGCCTGCGCTCTCCAGCCGGGCTGGTTCAGCTGGCAACAGCCCCACAGCCACCCCGAACAGCACCAAACACGTCCCGCAGCCCCCCGAGCTGGACTTCAGGTCCGGTACCAGGATAGAGGAGCTCAACCGCCTGATCACCGAATTCAGCAAGCACGAGCAGCGGGAGTATGACGACCAGCGAGCGCTCGAGATCCACACGGCCAAGGACTTCATCTTCTCCATGCTCGGTGAGAAAGAGCTCTGCTTCGTGCATGCACTGATACAATATATCGAGCCGAGAATTTCATGCATCTGAAAGGGGAAGTGCGACTGCGCTTCTCCACTGCATCTGTTTCTCTTTGTCACTGTGTTGAGCAGTGGATGGGTGTGTATGTTTGCAGATTCAACACCCTCATGTTTGCACTGTTATTATTCATATGCTTCATGTATATGACCTGCCAAAATCGGGTCATCTGCGTGCTGTTAAAGGCTTTAAACCAGTGTGACTCATCTGTGGAATATAAAGGGAGATGTTTAGCACATTTTCCAAGCTTCTCTTTTTCCTTTCATTGAAAGTGGAAGGTCAGCAGTGGCCGAAAATCTTCAGAAAGAACAAAAATGCACATTTGAAGCCGTAAGATTGAGTGTGTGATGAACAGATTAAAATTTAAGTTGTTATTCACTGAATATTTTCACTTTAAATGTGTAAATAATGGCAGAATTTTTATTTTGGCTAAACTATTGCTTTACGCTTGATTATCGGAAGGAAAAACAATGCAAGACATGGTGAGGAAAAGCAAATATGAGAACCAAAACAAAGGCAAATTCTGCCAAATATAATAAATAAATAAATAAAACTGCAAATAAAAACAAACATGCAAACCCTGCTAAAATGATGCATGCAAATTCTTCAGATTGTAAATGTTTATGAATTAAAATTAAAATGCAGTGTTGAACCAGACCAGCAGGGATAAGTAGCACCAAGTTAGTAATAGGGCATAAAAGCTGCGTTTATTTAAGAGTGTAATTCTCGGAGGCAGCGAACAGAAGTGATGCAGTGCGAGCAGAAGAGCCGTCCAGACGCATGAGTTCAGGAGCCCCAGAGCGATGCAGTGAGGCAGAGCTGAACTTCTGCTGTCTGTGCACTGACTCACTGTTTACTCAGCCATGCGCTCACATACATAATCTGTAGACGTACTGCGCTGGAGTAAAATCTGTGGAAAGGATGAAATCAGATCTGACAGTGTGCACATTTTTTGAAAGGGGTCATGACATGAGAAATCATATTTGCCTTGATTTTTGACATATAAGAGGTCCTCCTCATTATTTTGATATTGCAGGATCTGTGACGTCACTCAGGCAAATACATTTGCATATGCCTGCCTCCAGAGCAAGATATCGATGAATAGTTATACATTATTGCACCTCAAGCCCCGCCCACTGGCATTCAGTCACTTAAGATGTACGTCCAGTTTCTGAAGTCATTATAATCACTGACACTGTCTACGCCGATACAGTATACAGATGTGCGTTCGGTTTCTGAAGTCATTATAATCACTGACGCCGTCTACGCCGATACAGTATACAGATGTGCGTTCGGTTTCTGAAGTCATTATAATCACTGACGCCGTCTACGCCGATACAGTATACAGATGTGCGTTCGGTTTCTGAAGTCATTATAATCACTGACGCCGTCTACGCCGATACAGTATACAGATGTGCGTTCGGTTTCTGAAGTCATTATAATCACTGACGCCGTCTACGCCGATACAGTATACAGATGTGCGTTCGGTTTCTGAAGTCATTATAATCACTGACGCCGTCTACGCCGATACAGTATACAGATGTGCGTTCGGTTTCTGAAGTCATTATAATCACTGACGCCGTCTACGCCGATACAGTATACAGATGTGCGTTCGGTTTCTGAAGTCATTATAATCACTGACGCCGTCTACGCCGATACAGTATACAGATGTGCGTTCGGTTTCTGAAGTCATTATAATCACTGACGCCGTCTACGCCGATACAGTATACAGATGTGCGTTCGGTTTCTGAAGTCATTATAATCACTGACGCCGTCTACGCCGATACAGTATACAGATGTGCGTTCGGTTTCTGAAGTCATTATAATCACTGACGCCGTCTACGCCGATACAGTATACAGATGTGCGTTCGGTTTCTGAAGTCATTATAATCACTGACGCCGTCTACGCCGATACAGTATACAGATGTGCGTTCGGTTTCTGAAGTCATTATAATCACTGACGCCGTCTACGCCGATACAGTATACAGATGTGCGTTCGGTTTCTGAAGTCATTATAATCACTGACGCCGTCTACGCCGATACAGTATACAGATGTGCGTTCGGTTTCTGAAGTCATTATAATCACTGACGCCGTCTACGCCGATACAGTGTACAGATGTGCGTTCGGTTTCTGAAGTCATTATAATCACTGACGCCGTCTACGCCGATACAGTATACAGATGTGCGTTCGGTTTCTGAAGTCATTATAATCACTGACACTGTCTACGCTGATACAGTATACAGATGTGCGTTCGGTTTCTGAAGTCATTATAATCACTGACACTGTCTACGCCGATACAGTGTACAGATGTGCGTTCGGTTTCTGAAGTCATTATAATGACTGACGCCGTCTACGCCGATACAGTGTACAGATGTGCGTTCGGTTTCTGAAGTCATTATAATCACTGACGCCGTCTACGGCGATACAGTATACAGATGTGCGTTCAGTTTCTGAAGTCATTATAATCACTTTACGCTGTTACACTGATACAGTATACAGATGTGCGTTCGGTTTCTGACATACTCCACGCGCTTGAGTCTGTCGACAACATGACAAATGGAAGAGTGTAAGAACGTTTTGGGGGGTCCAGTTTAAACAGCTGGTTTGTGTCTCTGTACAGACTTCAGAAGGATCCCATTGTTGGAAAAAAGTGTATGGTTTATTTTAATGGTGTCCCGGATCGCGTCTGAGGATTATAGGTTTGTTTGGACCATTTTATATTTTAGCAATGCAAAAGTTCGCAAAGAAACCTTTGTTGAAAGATGAAGCAGTCAACTGTATTGGATCTTACAGCAGCTACACCACAAACCGCAAGTAAATGATTTCATAATGATTTTATCTGTAAATTAAGGTTTATATGGATAATATTTTCAATAGCGAGTGGCCGTTTATAATGTTTGATATGCAATGACGTTAACCAATCATAACAGTGGCCCTTTACTGACAAGCTTTAAAGGAGACACAAATAATTTCAGACAGAAGTTTGAAAATAATAATTTTTCCTCGTATGTTTTTTTTTTTAATTATACGTGAACTACATGAACATATTAAAATAATAATAAAAAAAAAAATGTCATGACCCCTTTAAATCAATGAATGTGGGCCTGAATGTGTATTGCTGACTGTTAAACTTGCTGTGGCCTCACAGGAGGAGTGTGACAGATGTGCAGGGCCCAAAAAAACACTCATGCAGAGTTACTAACTTGTTTTTGTTTTCCTGAGATTCTCTAGAGTTACTTCTGCTGCTGACAGCAGATTTTAATACCCCCGAATCACTCACTGGTTCATGAGGTTGAGCTCAGGTGTGACGTCATCTGACACCAGGGATTATTTTCTTTAGAAGTCTGTTTCTAGCGTCTGGTCTGGAATGTTCCTTCTGTTTGTGTAGGAATAGGCTTTATGGACACTATTGCGTTTGCTCTGTTGTTCTTGAGGTTAAAGATTAACCTTTTTTATTACGCTTTATTATGAAATTTTGTTCCATTAGGCAACACCCTTCATTCCCTCTAATGCTGGGCTCACGTCTCGACAGAATTACTGTAATTGCAAAATAACAACTGTTTACAGCAAAGAAACTATTAGTTTCCAACACTTCAACACTTGCGTCAAAGCGCATCCATGTGCAAATCCTTTATCACTAAAGGTGATATTTGTAATCCTTTTTAATTTCATTTAAATTTAATTAATTGAGTTAAATAGACTTATTTTGTTATATTTATATTAGTAGTGCAAAAGTTACACTGATTGAACACAGATTTAATTCACCTCCAAAATATTTAAGAACTAAGAATGCACCCAGGTAACATCAGCTATAATAAAATGAGATTTTAAACTGCAGTGTATATCTAAAGTCACTGCCATTTTTTCCATGTTTCCATATTACATCACCAGAGCTTGACATGAGCTTTATTGTTCACCAGCCACTGTGGCGAGTGGTTTTCCAAAGTTACTATCCACTCAGCATGTTCACTGGCCACAATTTTAACATTAATACCATGGGAAAAAACTACCATATAGATATTTTTAATATTACCACATAATTTGGCAGCAGGTATATTAGGCTGCTGTCACTTTAAGACCTGATGCTCGGATCCATTATACTTTTGCACATGCGTTTTCTCAACTGTTTGTTCACTGAAAACATAACTGACTGTGTTTACGTGAATACTCACCAAGAATGGCGTTTTGACATTATTTTGTGTGTATTTGACTGTTTAAGCGCAATAAGCAGCGAAAAACAACTCAATTTAGTACTGAGAGGTGGCTTTATATGAGCGTACTTTTGGTGTGAGCACAGAATCTGATGGAATGAGTAAAATGATGTGCAGTACGAGCATTCCCATGCCGAAATACAAGCCTTGTAACACCAACAATGTTCATCTGGAGTAAATGAAAAGAGTAAGTGAAGGGAGGCGAGTTTGAGTGTCAAACCGCTGTCAGAGAGATGAGAGAGAGAAAGTGTTGCTGGTATTAGAGCTGGGACAATAAATTGATGCATCATGATTCGTGGATCGCTTCTGAGATTTTCCGTATGCATTGCGATTCTCTCTCGAATCGATTCTGAGCTTAGTTTTTAACAGCAGATGGCGCTCTAGGCTGGTTTTTAACTGCATGCTCGAATGTTCACGAAGAAGAGCGCTTGTGCGTTCGGCTGAGTCTGAGAATGTACTTGCACCTCAGAATCCTTTTATGACGCAAGATTAATGTAAACAGCCCACTGCAAACACCTTTGTAATTCACTTCAAACTTTTTGAACTTTATGAATGATTAATATAGAAGGTTCAAGTGGTGTAATTGGAAGCAAGCAGAGTACGGCTGTTTCTAAAGCACGCAGTATCATCTGCTGTTCAAAAACTAAGCTCAGAATCGATTCGAGAAAGAGTTGCGATACATATGGAAAATCTCAGAATCAATCCAGAATTATTTCTCGATTCGTGATGCATCAATTTATTGCCCCAGCCCTCGCTGTTATTGTGTATCTTTGTTGAAAATGAGTATTGGAAGCATTTCAGATATTTCAGTATCGATATATATTGAAAAATTTATATTTTTTGACAAAACTACATTGCACTTAGTTTATTATTTCAGGTGCCTTTCTAAAAGACTACAACTGAAAATGTATATATTATATATCAAATTCAACCCGCCAAAGTGGTTCGTAAGACTGACTGCGTTACACGCCACTGCGGGTGTTAATGTCAAGCCCTGGATATCACAATAATGTGGGACGAAGTGGGAGAAGTAAGGGTTTCCATCAAATTCCCAACAGAAACTATTTCAGACATTGTTTTCATACACGTTTACCTGTGCAATTTGACAATCAGAAAGCAGATTACATAAAGGCCCTGTCCCAAATGGCACTTGCGGTCTTGTGGACTTACAATGGCCGCCACGTTTGCGTGTCCGTTAAGTCTACAAGACCATAGAGTGTCCCATTTGTCATTTAAGGTTTCAGGAGGGCGCTTACTAGCGCCCTCTTTGCGGCCAACATGCTCCCTCAATGCTCACTTTTGCCAAGCCCGCAGCAGACTTCTACCTGACAATCAAAGTGGCATTACGTCATGAAAGTGTGGACTCGGATGAAGATTGCAAGGGCTTAGGTTTCCAATTGGACAGGGCCAAAGACAGCATTTGTCCCTCTCTAATGATGTCATTTCTGTTTTCAGGCATGGTGCAGAAGTTGGACCAGAAGCTTCCGGTTGCCAATGAGTACCTGCTGTTGTCCGGCGGGGTGAGGGAGGGTGTGGTCGACATGGATCTGGACGAGTTGACGGTGTACGCGAGGGGAGCGGATTACGACATGGACTTCACGCTGCTGGTTCCCGCGCTCAAACTCCACGACCGAAACCAGCCGGTCACGTTGGACATGCGTCACTCGGCGCTCTGCCACTCCTGGCTCAGCCTGCGACTGTTTGACGAGGGAACCATCAACAAGTGGAAGGACTGTTGCACTGTGGTCGACCACGTTAACGGTGCAACCAACTACTTTTTCTCGCCCACGCTGGTGGCTGATTGGTTCTACGAATCCATTAGTATGGTTTTGGCAGAGATTCAGAAGAAGCCGCAGCGCGGTGTTCCAAGGGTCGAGAAGGTTGAGCGCAACGCGACAGTTATCTCCATCATCTTGGGCGTCGGAGGCAGCCGGATGTTGTACGATGTGGTACCAGTGGTGTCGTTCAAGGGTTGGCCCGCGGTGGCCCAAAGCTGGCTGATGGAAAACCATTTTTGGGATGGGAAAATCACAGAGGAGGAAGTGATTAGTGGGTTTTATTTGCTGCCTGCATGCTCTTCTACAGGCCAGAAGGAAAACGAATGGCGTTTGTCGTTTGCGCGCAGCGAGGTGCAGCTGAAGAAGTGCATCTCTGCGAGTCTGATGCAGGCGTACCAGGCTTGTAAAGCTCTGATTATTAAGCTGCTGTCTCGACCCAAAGCTATCAGCCCGTACCACCTGCGCTCGCTTATGCTTTGGGCCTGCGACCGCCTGCCGCATACGTACTTGGCGCAGGAAGACTATGCCGCGCACTTCCTGCTTGGTTTAATCGACGACTTGCAGCATTGCTTGGTGAATAAGACCTGCCCTAATTACTTCATCCCACAATGCAACATGCTAGAGCACCTCAGCGACGACATGGCCATGCTGCATGCGCGCAAGTTGTCATCCGTACGCTCCGACCCAGCGGAGCACTTGCGGAGCGCAATTGAGCACGCAAAAGCCGCCTCGCGGCTCACGCTTGAGCTTCAGTGGCGCGGTGGAAGCTCAAACCTGCCGTCGCCGCTGTCGGACCCGGGAGGCGATCAGCAACCGGATGACCGGCTTGCTAAGAAACTTCAGCAGCTGGTCACAGAGAATCCTGGGAAGTCCATCTCCGTTTTCATCAACCCAGACGACGTCACACGACCTCACTTTCGCATTGATGATAAATTCTTCTGAAGCCACACCCACTGATCTAATTGGAACACTGTCAGCAGACAACCTCACCTTCGCATTGGTGACATTCTTCTGAAGCCACGCCCTCTGATCTGATTGGCTGCTGGTTGCAGACGACATCACACAACCTCACTTTCGCATTGATGATAAATTCTTCTGAAGCCACACCCTTTGATCTGATTGGAACACTGACTGTGGATGACCTCACCTTCTCATCGGTGACATTTTTTTGAAGCCACGCCCTCTGATCCGATTGGACGCTGACCGCAGATGACCTCACTTTCACATTAGTGACAAATTCTCCTAAAGCCACGCCTCCAAATCTGATTGGACGCTGACTAAAGACGACATCATACAACTTTCACAATGATGACAAATTCTTTTGAAGCCACACCCACTGATCTGATTGGATCACTGACTGTGGATGACCTCACCTTCGCATTGGTGACATTCTTCTGAAGCCACACCCTCTGATCTGATTAGAACACTGACTGCGGACGACCTCATCTTCACATCGGTGACATTCTTCTGAAGCCACGCCCTCTGATCTAATTGGCTGCTGACTGCAGACGTCACGCAACATCGCTTGTATAGATAATAAATTCTTCTGAAGCCACACCCCCTGATCTGATTAGACGCTGACTGCAGATGACCTCACTTTCACATCAGTGACAAATTTTTCTGAAGCCACACCCCCTGATATTATTGGACTCTGCAAATAACCTTACTTTCACATCAGTGACAAATTCTTCTGAAGCCACGCCCCCAAATCTGATTGGGCGCTGACTACAGATGACGTTACACAACTTCACTTTTGCATCGATGGCAGATTCTTCTGAAGCCACACCCCTTGATCTGATTGGGCGCTGACTGCTTTGTTCTGTTATTAATGAGTTCCAGAAGCATAAAGTGTGTTTTGCACAGCGCTGGAGATGTTAAACGCTTCAGACTCTGAATATGATGCTAAAAATGGACATGATCCTGTTTCACTGCTGCCAGCTGAAGTCGTGTTCACATATCTGTTCCTCCCCATTACAGACGGCCAGTTTTTACTGGAAGGAGAGAGAGAGAATGAGAGATTTATGGAAGGATGTGGAGGGAGGACTGTGAATGGCTCATGTGGGAAACAGGAAACCCATAACTCCACTCAGAAGTGCAATTAGACAAAATGTGTTTATATGCTTTACTTGTAAGTACACTGTAACGTTATACTGTAAACACTATTTTAGACGTTTTCACAAACACACTGGCTGAACTTTTACTCTCACAAACTGCACACTAGGCCTCCAAAAATACACAGAAACACACTCCCTGTGATGATGGATGTTTGTTTCTTTTAAAACAAAATCTCTTCGGGTGAATCTCATGAAAACATGTCCAGGTAACATTTTACAACTCCAAAAATATAAGTATTTATATTTTGGATGTAGAAAATAAAGCCTATTTTAGAAGATGTTTTTCATTTTGACCATATTTTCATGACATTTAAACTTTTTCATGACTTTTTTATTCTTATTATATTCTCATGACTGTAATACTGTCATTTTTGTTTATTATTATTATTATTAATTTAAAGATCATACTTCAAATAGTATCAGGATATAGATATACTTTGCAGTTTAAATAATATAAATTTTTCGAATTGCATTGAGAATTGAGAGGCTTTTCATGAAAAATCTTGATCTTAAAATAGGCTTTTAAATTGGTTTCATGAGATTCACCCCTTGAAAAAAAAAAAATCAAAAGAACTTTATTTGTTTGTGTTTTTTATAATACATTATGCTGCTAAACATGATAGGTGCATTAATAATTTTTGTTATTGTAATAATTTGAGTATTTTGATCATTGTGTTGTAACTGTGTCCGTACTGCTGTAATTAACCCCGCCCACTTCTCCCAGTTAGACCAATCTGACGGGCCGATTATCAGCATCAACCAATCACGTGATGTGCACTCATTTATTTACTGACACATGCATATCTTTGCATGTAATTGGTAGGAGGGACCGATCATAACAGACCAAACGTGAATCTTCAAGCTCTACAGGGACCAATCGTAATGCCTTATCACTGAAATCAACCAATGGGGTGTTTTTATTCCGATTAAGGGGAACCTAAAGACTCTTTTTCAACCCTGACTGTGTGTTTCTCTTTATATCTGAATCAGGACATATCAGAACTAAACTGAACATGTTGATTTATTTTAGCTGTCATCATTAGACTGATGTCCATGATAATATGTACATGTTATTTAGACTTATGCTTGATAAATATCTCTGAAATGCCAGCGGGCTTATGGACACCTCAGCAAAATAACATATCTGCTCTGGATCAGTGTTGCATTGCATTTTAACTTGTGTTTGGTAAATAAAGCTGTACAGAAATACAGATGTGTGAGAGACATCTCGATTATTCTGTTTTGCAAATCCTAAAATATGTTTTTCTTGTCAGTAGGAATTTTGCAAATGATTGTATCAAAGGTTTGGAAAAATTCGTTTGAAAATTAAGTTTTAATGTTGTTTGTGTATTTGTGTTGTTTTTAATATGCTTCAAGACAAACCATGTACAAATTCATAACGCGGTTTGAAATCGCTGGTGTCTGACGTCACAAACCTTGTAACCAACAGACCCTTTTCACATTTCCGTGTTTCTCAGTAGCGGAAGTCGTCATAGTCGTCAAACTTTTAGCGGTGAATGACTGAGAGACTTCATTAAATATATTTTTTGTGTTTCCATTTGCACAAAATAGCAAAAGAGAAACTCCACCATGTTGTTTTCATAACTTTCAAAAAGAGGAAATAAATAGAGCGATTGAAAACGGCAGTCAGAACGAAGAGAGAAAGGTGTAATATTAAAGGGTTAGTTCACCCAAAAATGAAAATTCTGTCATTTATTACTCACCCTCGTGCCGTTTTACACCCGTAAGACCTTCGTTCATCTTCGGAACACAAATTAAGATATTTTTGTTGAAATCCGATGGCTCCGTGAGACCATAGGGAGCAATGACATTTCCTCTCTCAAGATCCATTAATGTACTAAAAACATATTTAAATCAGTTCATGTGAGTACAGTGGTTCAATATTAATATTATAAAGCCACGAGAATATTTTTGGAGCACCAAAAAAAACTAAATTAATTTAGTGATGGGCGATTTCAAAACACTGCTGCAGGAAGATTCGGAGCATAACGAATCAGCGTATCGAATCATGATTCGGATCACGTGTCAAACCGCAAAACTGCTGAAATCCCTTGACTTTGGTGCTCCGAACCAAAGTCCCTTTAAGACGAGTCACTTCAGAGTCATCTTAGAAACGCCTCTCGGGCATCCAAGTGCAGCTCGTATCTCTTTGAATGGGAAAACATCAAATTCTCTAAAGCTGTTTGCCAAGCTTTCGATTAAATTTCATATTTGAAATCACCAATGAAATCTGACAACAACTGTCTCATAAATTTTGTTTCTAAACGCTCGAATCATGACAAAAAACTGTATTTTTCAGGCTGGATCAACCTAATGTGCGTCCCTTGTGCCTCATTTCGGAGGCGCGCGTCTGACTGTTTCTATAGAAACCGGAGCTTCTCGGCCGCTGCAGTAAGGCAATGACTTTATAATCGTCGATTGGCTCTTATTTAGAAGGCTGTATTTATTCCGCCGTATTGTGCGTTGCACTTTCTCCCATTCATAATAATATGAGTGACGCATCTTGTTTTATTCTATAGTCTTTGTCCGAACCGCTGATTCGATACTCTGATTCATTATGCTCCGAAAGCTTCATGAAGCAGTGTTTTGAAATCAGCCATCACTATAAGTCGTTATTTTGTTTTTTTGGCGCACCAAAAATATTCTCGTCGCTTTATAATATTAATATTGAACCACTGTACTCACATGAACTGATTTAAATATGTTTTTAGTACATTAATGGATCTTGAGAGAGGAAATGTCATTGCTCCCTATGCAGGCCTCACGGAGCCATCGGATTTCAACAAAAATATCTTAATTTGTGTTTCGAAGATCAACGAAGGTCTTGTACGGGTCTGAAACGACATGAGGGTGAGTAATAAATTACAGAATTTTCATTTTTGGGTGAAATTTAACCATCACTCCCATAGCCGCTGTATTAACTCATTTTTTGTAATTTTATGCAATATAGCCTAGTACTTAAGTATAGTGTTATAAATGTACATAGCCTACATTTAAAAAAAAAAATGAAAATATAAAAAACTTTGCAGGATTTACGATATTGATGACCGTTAAAACGCGTCATCACAGTTTGTGAAAAGGGTCAACTGTCCGCGCAAGGGAGTCTCAAAAGAAGTTATATTTTTCTGTTGATATGAACAATCGGGTAGATTTAACAATATAGCAGTTGTTTTACGATGCTATGATGACGTTCAAAGCGTTTGATATTGATTTAGACGGCAGCTGTCTGAGATGAAGAATGGTAACGGTTTGTGTAACATTAGCAACACATTATTAGCTGTTTGATAACATAGTAAAAGGCTAATCATATTACTATTATGTGTCCGACGTTGTAAAAAGTGATGCATTGTGCAGCGTTTACCTCAGTAAGTTCGAGTGGATCTCTGAGCTCGTGACTGGAGGCGGGGTTAATTAGCATATTCATAAATCCGCGTATAATAAATGAGGCAAGGGTGTAGAGTTACATTCAAGCTATTTTAAGGCATTAAGGTTTTTTTTTCACAGGAAAAAACTTTAAATATGTAATTTTTGAGTTTTGCCAACTTATTTGGGTTTACAGTGTGTCAAAATATATTGCTATTACCTTTTCTTCTGTAGTTAGAGAGCATCGTCCGGGATCATAACCCACATGCTGTCAGCTAAATGCTCTTTTACTACTGTATAAAAATCACTGACGCCGCAGGAGAAACTTTTGTATGGAGGTTTTCCTCCAGGAGCTCAGCTCTGCTTCTAATCTTAGCGTGAGCGCGCGAGGACAGGTGTACTAAAGTGCTGCGACTGTGACTTTGCGGATGTGTGTGTAAGAAAGGTAAATGCTGAGAAGTTTATCAGTACAATAGAATGCGCTCAGCTCCGGATGATGGTGTGTGTGTAAATGCTGAGAGGTGTTGTTATATCTTGCTGACCTGAGAAAGGTGGAGTTTCAAACTGAGTTCACATTTGGATATGACACAGCTGCTTATTCAGTTTTGCTTAAGCAGCTGAATACTAAAATAATCCAGCTCACTTTTATGTATGACTGTGTGTGAGTTTGTGCAGTCCATGCCAGGTTATTTTTATTTTTTGCCGTCTCAGCATGTCTGTCCACCTGCGTTTCGCCCACCGTTGAGTGTCTGTGACGTTCAAAGACCTCCTTATAGGTCATTTCAGATCGGACACTTCTGATCTGATCGATTCACTGTATTATTTTTTAAAATTGATGATAGTAGCCTATGGTCAGTAATTAGGGATGAACCACACACCAGTCCTGAAAAGTGAAGCCAAAGCGTCTCGATCGCCCCCAGGTGGCTGGATGCAGTATAGGTCATAAACTCCGCCCTCTCCATTCAAGACAAACTAAACAGTCAAATTACACGTCAATTTTAGGCAGTTTTTATCACGATGATGTTAGTTAAAGTGTTCATTCTTTAAATAAGTTTTTTAGTTTGTTAGCTATTTGATGCTATAAAAACGCGGGTTTTGACGTCATGATTGACAGCTTCTCTGAGCAAACTGAAGCATCAACTGACTTTTTTCTGGATCTTCGCGAGAATATTGGAGCTTGAACTTTAATTTCTACATTTCCAGAACTGTTTCACACCGACATAAGGTGTTGTTCTGCAGTATTAACCAGTTCTGCGGGAGTGTGGGCAGGACCTTGATATCGCGACTATAGAGGTTATGCACGTGACGTCACCGTCGACCGTTATAACTGCGGTCACGCCCACTGAGTGGCAAAAGACTGAGCGGCAGCAGCGTGAATGTCGCGAAAAACACACAAAACACATCCAAAACGGGAAAGAGCTTTGTGATTGACTGTGCAGATAGCTTTGACACAAAACCTGAGGTATATATTTAAAGACTGCCGAAAGCTACAGAAAAAAGAAGCAATCGCTGCAATTCAAACAGCTGGACTTCAGGCAGAGAAACATGGATTTGCAGTTATCATTTTGTGTCATATTGTTGGATTTTGAGGTAAAATCATACCGTATATATTGTATTGTTATATATTCTGTTGATAACTCATCAATTAAATATTTACCATCTTATTTTCTGCACTTGACAAAAACTATACAAGTTTTAGGGCTGGACAATATGACGATATATATATAACATTGATATAAGTGATTACTCGGATTTAAACCTACCTATATTGTAGTTGTATAAAATATGCACAGGCCGATTTGCTTTATGTATTTCCCTGGCGTCGAAATCAGGCACATATAAATGTCTGGGAAACACGACTCCTGGCTGCATGTCAATATCCATGGATTAGGTTTATTTGACAAGTTGTAAGGTACACTTTCAAGCCCAACCTTTAGTGTAATCGTTAGTTTTACTCGTGTTTTCGCAGTTTCCTCTATTAAATCCAGTCACGCATCAGGTTCTTTTGCCACTCAGTCAATCTGAGGGAGCGCGTTCCGGCGGGAAAGTGACGTCGATGCATACCCTCTATTCGCGCTCACTGACTCAAGATGTCAGCGCCATATTGGCACACTGGAGGAGAGTGAAGGTGCGTCGTCCATTTTGTTTTACAGCTGAGTTAAACCAAAGGCTGTAGGTTCAAACTCTGCTTCATCCATTTCTAGTCTCGCCTAGATTTACTGCCTTAAACATGCTCAGGTTTATGACGAAGCCGGTTTGCTTGTAATATCTAATTAACTTGCTACTAAGCGCTTCAAAGAAAACTTAGTTCTTCCTTTGAATTGTCTTTCTATCAACCACACGTTTGTCACTCTTAAAAATAAAAGGGTGTTTTGGCAGTGATGCGACAGAAGAACCATTTTGAGTTTCCAAATAATTTTGCTCTTTATTATCAATTCTCATGGAA